>PNEQ01073101.1:0-48412 GCA_003012365.1 Medauroidea extradentata | reverse complement strand
CGTTCCCACCTCTCCGCGACAGTGTATGAGTGTGCGCGCGCATCGTCAAAGAAAAGAAAAAAGAAACAACCTCCCTATTGGTCACAGCTTCCATCATGTGTCACCGCCCGAAACACCCCCTCGTACAACCACCAGCGTAGTGGGGAGAGGAAAAAAAACGTTCGGGGAAGAGACGAGTCGTAGAACTGACATAGACCCGTCGCGACTTTAGGGCACGGTCTACCGCAATTTTCATCATCATTATTTTATTTTCTATTTGTACCATATATTTTTTTTTTCTTGTTTTAGACACAAAATGTGACTAAATTTGGTTCTAGTGAATTTTTTTTATCTCCCATAGTTTTCGCCTAATGGCTTGTTAAAGTCATATTTTGCATGTTTCCGTTTTAACGACTACACTAAAACCAACTGATACACGAAACTCAAAAAAATCACAGTGGATAAAGACATTGCAGGCTACAATGACATGCTCATGAAATTAAAGTATAAACATTATTTGTATTTTTAAAAAATTATTGAACTTTTTAAATTTTTATTTTCAGTTTAAGCAATTTTTTAAAATTCAAATAATTTTTATTCTAAAATTTTATGAGCAGGCCATTGTAGCCTGCAATGTCTTTATCCACTGTGATTTTTTTTTAGTTTCGTATATCAGTTGGTTTTAGTGTAGTCGTTAAAACGGAAACATGCAAAAATATGACTTTAACAAGCCATTAGGCGAAAACTATGAGAGATAAAAAAATTTCACAAGAGCCAAATTTAGTCACATTTTGTGTCTAAAATAAGATAAAAAATATCTGGTACAAATAAATAATAAATAAAATTGTGATGAAAATTGTGGTAGCCACGCCCTTAAGTAACTTTCCAAATCTCGGAACTAGATTGGGAGTCACGTCCATTCCATGACTTGTCAAGAATGTTGTCACGTTCTTTATCCCTACTTACAACCACGTCACAAAGCTCTTGAGAAATACAACGTTACAATTCTGAAAGCAATAATATGATATTTATTCGTTGAAAACATATAATTGTAATTTGTAGTGCCCCATACAACCGCACAATAAAAAAAATTAATGGATTGTATTTCTACGATACCTTGAAAAATAAGCGATACTTATACATCAGTGTATACTTATTCATTAGAATATTACACGTGTGCACTTTAATGACCATACCCTCATAAGGACATGCGATTAACAGTATTGAAGAAATATATAACACAAAGAAAAACGCCAGGTGAGCACTGAATATTGAATGTTAAAAATCGATTGTCGACAAAAAAGAGCGACATCTGTTAGCCGTGAAATATATCATTGTGTACGACAGTGCACTCTATGATCTTACGCAACAAGCTTGGAATCCTAACCTAATCGCACCACACTCGATCCTCGTTCAGTCCGTACTCAGAATTATTTACTCGTGCAGTACAATAAATGCACATATCTACGAAAGTTAAGTAACGTTCATAAACACCCTTCGTGCATGCAGCATAAAGATACAAACACTAAAATACGCACGATTTCTCGTAAACAATTGACGTATAAACACGATATAAACTTCGTGAAATTATTTTAACGCGAATCACTTAGCATAATATTTTCAAACTTTTTAGTTTCTGTACACAGTCTGGCTAGCAAAAATTGTTATTAAAATAAATTAACAGAATCGTCAAATACGAAAATAAAGTTTAGCCTTCTGCGAGAATCGAACCCGCGACCCCCGATTTACTAGACCGGTGCTCTACCACTGAGCTAAGAAGGCTTTTGAAGAATTGAGACTACAGTGACTTTAATAAATTTATAATGGCTCTATATAGGCAAACGTTGCTCCATAATGTGTAACCATGGCTGAAGTGTCCAGATATTAACATTACATCTTACCTAGTAATAATAGTCATTTTTAACCTTTATTTTATTTTATTTACGTGGTAAAATAAACTTCTTCGTTATAATATGGGGAAGAAAGAAGAAAACAGCGGTAAGCTGACAGTTTTATAACACTTTACAACTGCTATTCGTTCGTCTTTGTTGCAAGAACGATAGTCTTGTTTAAACCAGAAAATACTGGGACAATGACAAGTGTATTTGAGAAATTGTTACGTTGAATTGGTACATTGCGTGGAATAGTGGCATGTTGTCTGCAGGAAAGCCTATATAGACATATGCAACATGAAGTTTCGTTTTAACGAATATGATATATGATGCGGCTTTAAGTGCTCATATTTTATAACTCGCGTATTTAGTAATAAATGTTGCTATAACATTTGCACGAGCAGTGAAATGTATAAGTAGGTCTAAACTCATTAACTACTAATATATAGCTTTAATAAAGGGACAGGAAAAAATACAGTACATCAAAGGTGAACAGACAAATTATTTTTAAATTGGGGTCAAATAGAGAGAGGAGCCTCAAGGCTAGGACTCCATTAATTCGTATTAATATTAACAACTTCCTGTTAGCAATAACATAACGTAAAATTAATGTTTTGTGGTGATGACTACTGTTTTCATTTGGCGACATAACGATACAGACTTATACTATGTGAAACTCTTACTGAACTTACAACTTGTCTAATTACACTAAGCTGAAACTAAATCTAAAAAAAACACAATTTATTGTGTTTAAAATAAGTGCGTACAGAAACCATTTATTTATGCTAACGGTTCAAATAAATGAACCATTAACTTCTGACGTAGCAAACTTTTTAGGTGTGAACAAAAACAGTAATTTTAATTGGTTAACTCATTCTTATATAGTCCTTAAGAAATTATTTTCCTCCTATTCGGTTTTTCTTGTTTAAAGGAATCTGTTGACGAAGACACTTTGCCTACTTCCGCTCAACAATGTCTTAAAAATTGAAACATGTGAATACAAAACAAATGAAAACAAATCTTTACATTGTGACAGGAGTTTATTAGAACAATCTCAAATGTACAAAAATATCGAGTTGCAGGAGAAATTGTTTAGTAATTTATATATTCGTCCCTTTTAAGTAAATATTGTCTTAGGCGTGTGGTACTTATTTAAACAATATTTAAACTGAAAAATTAGAGCCACTATTACGAAACAAAAATTACAAAAAAAGCAGGAGTCAATGTAACACAAAACAGTATCTAAATATTACTTAGGATGTAAGTTATCTTCGCTTTAATTCTCTTTGCGGATCAGTCTCCCAGATATCGGATTTAAAATACCTAAATAAAAGAAATATTTCTTAAAATCTGTTTTTTACACATTAAGTGAAATCAAGGATCACTTAAATTAAAACTTCCAACCAATAATCAACCTAATCGCTAATTCCCTGCTTCTTTTGTTTTGATACTATGTATACATTTCAGACACATGTCGGGTGTGTAGATATGGAATTATTTTTAATCTGTAATATCAAGTGTGTTGTCATATAGCACATTTATCTTGAAAATATGGTATTTATTAAAAGAATATTATGTATACGATTTAAAATAATACTTTGTTCTAAATATTGAAATTTGTAGTTCGCTATTCAAAATATTGATATTGAATTTTTTATTTCACATATATGTTCGTAATGGATGTATTGTGTATGCTGACCTGTTGCGTATCACAACATCCTTGGGTAAACTAAGGAATACTGAACACAAATTAAAATAGATAAATAAATAAATATTGCACAAGACTATGCAAAGAAAATCATGTGGTCCTCTAGATTTACGGGCAGAGAAAGATACGAACTGGCTTAAAATATAAATTAAACTGATCCACCTATATAGGCTATTGTTGCAACATGGTATGGAGTAAATGTGTGAATATTTGTAACTGCGCAGGCGTGTAAATGTGATTACTAAAAAATTTTTAACGTATCCATCAGATTGTTTGTACGTACATTCAATTCCAAGTACTTACTTTCTTCTTCCTCGCTGTAAAATAAAAGTTCCACAAATTGAACACAGTTTGAGTCCAGTCATGGCATCATGTTATCAATTAGAATTTGTTTATTTCACAAACTCTAAGAACTGGGGGAGGGGGGTGTTGTAAGTCTAGTCTGCTCTAGTCAAAGGATGAGTCTATGTCTGTTTGCACACTAGTAAACACATTCTTCGTCACGTAACAAAATATGATGAGGCAAAGTATATGTACATGTCATTGTAAACCACGTAGTAACTACAAAGAAAATTATAAATTCGCGTACTTGGACTAGCAATAATAGTGACAAAAATATATGACATTACAATAGTTCAGCTGTGATCTATATTTCAAACTAGTTAAGTCGTTTTAAGACAATCGTTATGTTTGAAAAAAGTTTTTGATTTTCTGCAAAGAACAGGATTTTTTTAATATTTCGAAATAATTAATTTAGAATCATAAAATACATGACTTTCCAAATTTTTTTCTGTGAAACTAAAGCTACAGGTTCAGATAATGTTTTCATTACACTATAAAGAAAACGTTTGCTCATAGAAATCGATAAATTTACTAACAAATATGTCATATATAGATAGAGCCCGGTAGTTTTCGCGAAAAGATTTTTGCCCCACTTTGTTTCAGTGTCTTACGTGCACACCTGCAGTTCAACTTCATGTCTATTGACAGAGTGTTTTTGTGCAGAGTCGTTATTCATTTGACTGTGCCAATCAGTACACAGTTATCTGCGACACATCATGTGTGTGATTTGCGGGTTTAACCTCCACACGCTGGGTGTTACGGCATCCAATCACCGACCACATAGCAGAGATGCAGGTGCGCACGTAAGGCACTGAAACAAAGTGCTGCAAAATTCTTTTCGCGAAAACTACTGGGCCCTATATATAGACATTTCATGTACATTAAATTCTGCTGATTTTGTTAGAATTCGCATATATTTTCAATTGAAACAATGTAACGTAACTAATTTCTCTGTCAAACTCAGAATTTAACTAATTTTAAGTTGATGTTGTGCGAAGGATTTGCTGATAAACCACATAAAGATAGTTGGTACTTAGTGGTTTTGCAATGTACGCATCACTAAAGTATGTTAATTACGGTGAAATATTTTGCTTTATTACACAGGTTCTATTAAAGTAAGGCAAATGTCTACTAAAATAAAACTATTAAATTAAAAATACTGAACAATAGAGACCGAAATAAGTATAAGCTGTATCACATACCTGTAGTCTAGCATCTGAAACACACACACACACACACACACACACACACATATATATATATATATATATATATATATATATATACACGCGTACACTAGTGTTTTAAAATCTATCTTGTAGCTGAAAGAAATCGCGAAACATTTTGATCGATCTCTGACAATTTATTTAGAGCTGAAAAATTCGTATTTTCTTTGGGCACGAGCTATATTTGAACAAGTGTGAGTTCCCGTTGCTGTGCTTCATTCTTACTGGCAACCTGTCTTTGTGGAAACACATCTCTTATTTGTCTAAGCCAATGAGAACAATGCTACTGCGACAGTTAAACTCTGAAGGGGACAAGTATGACCAGTGGCCGATCATCACTTTAAATCGACGGTGGCTCTGTGGTAACGACCACCCTCCCCCCAAATTACCAGGAATTTTTTTTATTTTAATGTAAGATATGACGGTTATTTAAGCACTTTCCATACATAAACTTTTCATATACCACCAAAAAGAATAATAATATTTTATGAGACATTTTTTTTATAATTTTGTTTGTGGTGGGACAATACCCCTGCTCTAAATGACATTATGACTGAGGAATATGTCCCCTCTTCTTACCCTCGGCGAGGCACGCCAGTGTTACGACACCAAGCGTCTGTGATCTGCTGGTAGAAGCCCAAACCTGACAGTCAAAACCATCCAATCACAGACCAGGAAGCAGAGCTGCAGACGTACACGTGAGGCGCTCAAACAAACTGGGGCAAAATATTTTCACGAGAAGTAAACGGCCCTAGCCAACATAAGTGATATAATATCTCTTCCTGGCAGGGTTGCCGGATCTAAGGCCGCGGACTTCTACTGGAGACGGCTATGGCACTGGTGTCATTATTCATGGGTAGAGATGATGGTATATCGCGAAAATGTTTTGTGCCAAGATACAATATCGGGATTCTTATTGGCTCAGTCAAATAGGGCAACATATCCACGTACAAGCTGAAGCCAGTAATCTTCTGGTAAGCTGGACGTGTATTGAAATCCATCAAACAGTCAACTTTTCCCGCGATAAACCATCATCTCTATTCATGGGTCACGAGTTCGAACTTCGCTGGGTATTGTTTTAAATTTAAATTTATAACTGTGTTTATATATTTTAAAACATGTGTAAACTCGAATTTATATTAGAAGAACTATGTACAATTAATTCTTTAGAATATAAGTTCATGTGTTGCTAGTTTTAAGTTCATTTTCTAAAATATATTATTTACTAGACTTTGTACGTGTGTTTTACGGTAAATTTACTATTTTTTTAAACTTCACTTAGTCACATATTTTAATTAGAATATTTTTTCTCTCCCTCCCTCTCTCTCTCTCTCTCTCTCTGTATATATATATATATATATATATATATATATATATATATATATATATATATATATATACGCACAGGCGCGTTTTTACTTGAACAGGCCAGAATAAAATTAACGTGTGTATTCACTTTCCCAAAAAAACTGTAGTCTGCTATATTTGGTGATTAAATATAGGCTTCACTTGCACTTGTTAACATATATTAAATGTAAATTAGTAATACCTACGATTTAAGTAAGTCTTATAAGCTATTTAATACTATTATATTAAAATACGTGCCAGTCAAAAGTGAAATATTTTTCTATTCCTTGGAAAATATTCTGTAAACAGTAAAATCTCGTTGCGCGTGAATGGAGAACGGTTATGCACACATATCTTGCCTAGCTATTTTTACAAAGAAAATACTTGTATCTTTACAAGAGAAGTCTTCTGGACTCGATTTAAAATGCGAAGGATATTATTGTACGGAGCACAAAATTTTTTTACAGTGTAGGGTGCTGAGCCTATCGCAAAGAAGAAACAAATAATTGCAAGCCCAAACACGTAGTGAATTGTGTCTATTGGAATCAACAGATGATTTGAAACTAGTAGGCTATATAGGTGACTAAGCAAGCGAATTTTTTCTGAATCTAAACATGCGGATATTTTTGTTTACTTTAGTTGTGTCAGATTTCAATGACTTGAACGACAAAAAATTATTCATATTAAATTCATTTTTCAAAGTAGTTTTTTGTTTGTGCCATTAGAGCTACTGATATTTGGAGAAGAATAAAAAACTTCGCACGAATTCAGTTGAATGCCTAACGCTCACATTTGCAGCTCTGAATCATAGTTTTATGGCTGAATGTATTTATGCAGAGTCACCGTTGATTCGACTGCGCCAATTAGAGCAAGGGCAGTGAGACACCACACGTATGTGATTTGCTAGCCCAAGACACTGGGAGTTTAAAACATCCAATCACAGTCCACGAAGCAAGCAAAGCTATGCGTGTTCACAGAAGACACTGAAACAGTTGGTGCGAAATTAAATTCTTACCAAAATCAGTAAATCTAGGAATCATCACTTCAACTATCACAATTATTTTTCGGATAGTCCTGCCTGATAAATGTTAGCTAAGAAAGTGATTTATGTTGCACCAGATTAAAGTACATAGTTTCATTTTTACAATCCACACTAATTAGGTCAATATTTATCTTTAGAAATGTGGGAAACAATCCACAATAATTAGGTCATTACTTATCTTTAGAAATGTGGAAAATCCTAATACAGAACATAGTATGCTTTAATAATTCAGGAGTCGCGATATGCGCAATAGATACAGCACACGCCTCACGCCAGGGCTATTCGGTTTCCGGATTATTCTCATGTTGAAAACATAGCGCACGATGCCACTGACCGGGGTTTTTCTCGGGTTACTCCCACTTCCCTCGCCCATTGCATTCCCCCGCTTCTTCAGTGCAGAGCCTTACATCATGTGATCTTTCAGTGAGTGCCAGTCGGCTAGCGCTCAGGCTTAGTCCCTACCTTATTTATTTACTTTGTTTTGAAACCCTACCTATTTTGTTAGCTCATGCAGGTTGTACAGACAGTTGCAGTTCTGAGCCTACAAGACTGCTGCTCCCATTCAACCTCCGACACCTTTAAGGCGGTGTGTTGGACAATTTTATTGTATTTCAGTTTTTGAGCCGTAACATTTATTCAAATCGTATTATCAAAATTTTCTCTTCGACAATACATAAGACATATTCCTGATAAACTGCTTGTCATATTTTTTTAAAATATTTCTTTAATTTGCCATCCAAAGAGACCGGGAAAATCTGCGGTTTCACTGCCATGGAGGCTACCTTCCAAGTATGTGTGCGTACTCCAGCACACTTCAGCAGTTCATTGGCTTATCTCTGACATAGTGATACCTCGTGATTGGGCAAGCAATTAGTCGCTTCGTCATTGTTGGTTGGCTCAGAGTCCTCGATGAGAGGTGTCAGATGATGAGAGAAGAGTTTCAACGCATGTTCAGTTGACCAGAAGATGACTGGCTTTCGCTTTTATGTGGAGCTGTTGCCCTATTTGACTGATCCAATAAGAACCCCGCTGTTGTAATATGTTATGCCTGTTATTGGTTTGCAGACAGCTACGTTGCGGCAGACGTACATCATATAATCATATGTGTTGTAAATAACTACAGTGTTTTCAAGGCTATGTTGGCACAAAACATTTTCGCGATATACCGTCCTCTCCACAGACGAGTCAAGAGCCAGTAGCGTAAGAGACGCGAAAGTTAAAGTATTTTGAAATCTTGCCTGTGCTCATGTGAAATCGGTTAGTTTTCAGGTTCCTAGTCATGCAGAATCATTGCAGGTGACAGTTACAGGGTAGCATGTAATAATTATCTTGCAATGATTCTGCATTAGAAAATAATAAAGGTTCCGTTGTTATTCGTGACAAGCAGTTTGTCAGGAATATATCTTATGCTTTGTCGAAGAGAACATTTTGGTAATACAAGTTGAATATATGTAACTGCTAAAAAAGTAAATAATATAATAAAATAGTCTGACACTGCCCCTTGATTAGAGACAAAACCTGCGAGCTCGCTGACCTGTAGACAAGCCACCAAGAGTAACAAACAGTACATAGGCCGCTCACAGTAAAGAGAACACTTTAGAAGATCCCCGTGGCGAGAATAATAACTAAACAATATAATTTATTGTAACTTCAGCTGTAGATTTTTCAGTATGGTACAATCCACGACTATGATTGTTACTCAGGTTCCTATGTGCATTACATATTAGCAGGAAAGTATATATTAAGTGAAATTATAAAACTAACTATAGTTGCGAAACTGCTTACTTTATCCTGAGCCTCCTGTACGTAGGTAAACAGCGGCAGCTCATTGGTGCTTACTCGCTGACACAATGATACCTAGGGACAGGAAATTCTCGTGGAATTATCTGTGCAACTCTTTGTGTAAATACATTGCGCGCACATCTGCAGCTGTGCTTCGTGGTCAGCGATTGGATGTTCTTAACTTCCAGTGTCTTGGGGCTCTTCATTGTCATCACAGACGTGTGGAATGGCAGTAACCTTGCTCTGATTGGCGCAGTCAAATAATTGACGCCTCTACACAAAGACTCGCAGCCAATGACCGCTAAGCACAGCTGCAGATGTGCACATAGGTATTGAAACAAAGTGGATTAATAATCTTTAAGCGAATATCAGCGGCCCATACAAATTACTGGACACGCATATAGTTGTGCCATTTTTACTAACAGAGCGCCCTCCAGGCTTTGTCACAAGTACCAATTGTGGAAGGCACACGAACTTCAGTTGTTTCAAATCTATCTTGCGCTGAAAATAAAACATAATATTTCATAATCCAGTCTAAAGTGCTTAAGTGTCCTTCCTAAAGCGTCAAGGTCTTTGTTAATGAACACTATAGACAGAAATAAGAGAACTGTCGGCCATGGTTTGTTTATAAGAAACTATCTCTGGAATTACCTGGAGTTATTTCCAGAAACCTGAATACAGAGCTCAGCACAGTCGTGTCGGGAGTCGAACATGCGACACAAAACGCCAATCCTGTGTTTTACCACTGAAGAGGTACGTTATTGTTGCAACCACTAAATATTTTTGTCACTATTGGCTCACCATATTTTTTGTGGGATCCATTTTATTCTGCCACAAATAAAGTTTTGTCGTGATAACAAAAATTAGCTAACTGCTACAAAAAGTTTTGTAAAGTGCTTGTTGACCACCACAAACGTTTCTTGTAAGTTTACCAATGCTTGCGTCACTCGATTTCTATCAAAATATAATAGGCCGAGGTGGCGATATGGTCAGACCGCTCTCCTCCCACCAAGGCGATCTGTGTTCGATTCCCAGCGTGGTTTTCCATGTGGTGATTGTGCCGGACTATGCCGCTGATCAGCGCCAAAGACCTCGATGATATTCATTAAAACTGAAATGTAACTTTAATATTTCCTCATTTGACATAAGCATGTTAACAGACAGCTATCACTGAAATTAAGATATAAATAGGCCTATCTGCATGTTGAGTAGGTTTGATAACATATTTGAAATTGTTTCGTTTAAAATAAGAGGCGGTCAACACCGTCAGTTGTGGCGTGACTGGACGAGATATAACACTACTTAGACATTGTTTTCTGCAGTATGGCGTTGAGTGTACAATACAACACTGTGTCCTGAACACGGGGATGTAACTGTAAATTTCTGTCCCAGATCAGCCGGGATTCGAACCCAGGACTCTTGGACCACGGGCCGGGCGCTCTCGCTCCTGAGCCAAGCGTTCTGACACACACACACCCACACACACATACACACACACACACACACAACCATCTGACATACGATTGCACTACATGACTTATGTCGCGCTGTAGCCACGTCACAACCACATGACAAAGTTCAAGACAAATACAATGTGATTATTCTTAAAGCAATTGTTGATTGTATCATTGTATATTGAATAACGAAAACCGATCGTCGACAGAAGGGCGAAGTTATAATATGATCAGGGGCGTCATTTCAGGTTTTTCCAAGGGGAAGGGAAGATTTTGTTTTCTGACGACAGTGACCTTGTTGCATCTTTTTTATTAATTAAGCATGTATAAATTAGATACTTTAATAATAAAACTTCAGTTTTATGTCCTTAAGTTAGCATTATTTACATTAAAAAATAAAAAAAATATATTTATACACAAAAATTCCAAATCCCCTGAATCTGATATTGTTGGATAGTTGTTTAATGTGAAATATATGATTATGTACTTCTCTTACGACAGCGCACTCTATGATCTAAAGCAACAAGCTTGGACGCTTAACCTAATGATCTTGTTCTGTTCGTCCTCAAATAAATTTTCTCATGCAGTATGTTAACATTAATGGGCAAAAGTTAAGTGACGTTCATAAACACCTTCGTGCATGCAGCATAAAGATACAAAAATTGAAATACGCGCGATTTATCGTGAACAATAGACGTACAAATTCAATAGAAACTTCGTGAAATTATTTTAACGCGAGTCACTCAGTTTAATTTTTCAAGATTTTTTGTTTTATGTACACAGTCTGGCTAGCAAAAATGATTGTTAAAATAAATTAATAGATTCTTCAATACAAAAAAAAAATATTTCGCCTCTTACGAGATTCGAACTCGCGACCCTCGGATTAGAAGACCGATGCTCTATCCGCTGAGCTAAAGAGGCTCTGTGTATATTGTGATTTATTTAAATAATTTATGTCGCTAAATACGTAAACGTTGCTCCATAATATAAAACCTTTACTAGTGTGATTATATAAATTAATCAAAAGGTTATATTTTAGCTGATAATAATTTTAATTTTTAACCTATAATTTATTTTATTTACGTGGTAAATAGGCTTCTTTGTAATAATATGGGGAGGAAAGAAGAAAAGAGTGGTAATTCGACTGTCATATTACTTTTTATATCTGCAATTCGTTCATGTTTTTTGCAAGGATGGTTGTCTTGTTTAAATAATTTAAATAATATATTTCTGAGTACTACAATGGGGTCTGTATCAATTCTGTTAGCCTACGCAAGTTGTACAGACAGTTGAAGTTAAGATGTCACAAAACTGCTACTCCTACTCAACCAATGATAGACGATTTTATCATATTTTTAGTTTTTTTACCACGACGTGTATTCAAATAGTATTATCAACATTTTCTCTTCGACAAAGCGTAAGATATATTCCTGAGAAACTGCTTGTCATAAACAATAATGTAATCATTCATTATTATGTCATGCAGAGAGACCGGGAAAAGCAGCAGGTTCACTGACATGGAGGTTATTGTGGAAGTTTGTGTTCGTACTCAAGCAGACTTCAGCAGTTCATTGGCTTATCTCTGACACAGTGATACCACGTGACTGGGCAAGCAATTAGTCGCTTGTTCGTTGTTGGCTCAGAGCCCTCGAAGTGTCAAATGAGTCGAGGGCAAGTAGCGGAAGTGACGTGAACTTAAAATACGTCCATATGAAAACGCCAATTTCAGGGTCTCTAGTCATGCAGAATCATAGCAAGAGAGTTAAACGTTAACTCTCAAGAATTAATTTATAAATATCTGCGTGTTAAGTAGGTTAAATAACGTATTTGAAATAGTTTCGTTCAAAATAAGTGCCGGTCAACAGTAAAATCTTACAACTCCGTGGAAAATACTGAGTAAATAATAAAATCTTATGTCACTTCTATATCGAGAATGAATTGATTACAATGTCTCTCTGTCTCTCTGTACATATACATACACACACCCAAATCCAATACCAACTTATCTCGAAATATGTCATCGTGAGATAAATGCTCTTGTACATACGTACATACTTTCAATTTTGAAACGTAACATTAGTTGTTTATACTCATGCAACATAAGTACTAGAAATGTTAGTCGTGCACTTATAATTGCTGTTACTTGGCAAAAATGTAAAAAAAAAAAATGTTTAATGTTGGAAATGCTTTTATTGGTTATGTTAGTGTTTTACTATGTAGAGAAAACTATCCCGTATTTCACCATTTACATAACTAAAATATTTTGTTTTTTGAGTTATGTTGGTATTGTATTGGGGGTGCGACATATATATATATATATTTATTTATATATATATATAGGCCTACACATATAAATACACACATCACCATTTGCATTCAAATGACATTCTATAATCATGGGATTAAAACTGCGGACATAAACGCTATTCACATTTAATGGCCACATGCTGTGGATATACAGTGATCTTGCAAATATATTTTTACAGAAACATAATTTTCGTATAGAAGAATGCCGACATTGCTTTGTCACAAACGCATCATAATGTCACTTGTTTCTGGAGCAGCACACTGTAAGCTGACATTTTTGCGAACGAACTGTGAATTATTCAGCAAAACACGTCACTGAATTATACATCCTGTGACTACTCTTAGTCTCTTTGATTATTTCTTCAAATAATTTCTTTAAAAATCCTTTTGAGTTTTTTTTAACAATGTAAAAAACTACCTAGTAAGATCTTACAGAATGTTTGGGTTTATCATTATGAGAAAGTAATTCTGAATGTAAAGGAAATTGGTTGTGGAACGTACCCACTCAAATATGACGTATAATTTAATTAGATGCCCAACACGCAACGATTTTGTATGAATTCATTTCAAATGTATATTGTTTATTGACCATTTAAACATAACACCTATTACATTGTCCAAGATTTTTCATATCAGATTTTAAAAACGACACCTGAGATATTTCCTAATTTGCAAATATTTCTTCATTTGAATTTCATTCAATTAATAAGTCTCACAGCATATTTTTTTCTCTCCAGAATGTCTTATTGTCTTTAAGTTTTACATTGAACCGAATATAAACAATTCTCTTTACGAAACATTAACTCGTAAAACAGTTACACTAAGTACAAACCGCTATCTGTAAATCTGTACGCTAGTGAAAATAAATAGCTCAGTTTAATTTACTTCATAGGTTTTTCTTTTCGAGAAAAAATAACTTTCGTGTCCCTAACCCCTGAATTTGTGAAACTCCCACCATGGAAATAGGATTTTTTTAATGTTAAGAAATATTTGATCACAGAACATCCTGTATTTGCAAAGCCATATCTGCCTACTACAACTGTACATCTCTATTACAATAAAGTTTCAGAGAGCGAAGTTCTATTCAACGACATGTAAGGTAGGGCTATTAGTTGAAGTAAATAACTGACACTATTTATCGCAACAATCAACATATCGATATATTTCAGACGAGCTTCAGTACACGTACGAAATAATACATGCGTGACTGGACGAGGTGTACGTCTAGTTAGCCATTGTTTCCTGCAGTATGGAGTTGAGTGTGCTATATAACAACACTCCGTCCTGAACACTGGCACCTAACTGTACATTTCCTCCCCAGACCAGCCGAGATTCGAACCTGGGACTCTTCGTAAACGGTTCGGTAGCTCTATCCTTTGAGCCAAGCGTTCTGGCACACACGCGCGCACGCACCAACACACACAATGCACACACAATGCACACACAAAACACAACACACAACCTCCTAACCTTAGACTACACTACAGGGCCTATGGCACGGTGTTCCCATCTCGCAACCACGTCACAAATTTCAGGAGAAATACGACGTTCTCTGTGAAAAACGCCTGCCGAGGGTTGAATATTGAATTCTATCCGCTGATCACTCACGTCTAGCGTCACAATAACTTTGTTCTGATCGGCACATATGACTGACATTACTTCACAAATACGTTCTGCTAATAACCACGAAGTAGAGCTGCAAATGTGCACGTAAGACAATGAATTTAAGTTGTGCAAAAACACGGATTACTGTAATTCATCATATATATACGCTAAATAGAAGCCGCTGGCTGTAAGTACTTAATGCTAGGCGATAAAATTGCTTACTTTGATTTACTATATAGTTTTTTTATTTTCGGAAGAAGAAGGCAACTTTCGTGTCCATAATCCATTATTCGTGTCACTTCCCCCTTTTTTTCTAACAAAATATGTTTTCTTAAATGTTATGAGATGTTTGGTTATTGTCTAGTACAACTGCACGTCTCGATAATAATTATTATTATTCATAAAACGAGGTTTATTCAACGACTTGTTCTACATCTTGCAAATAAAGAATGAATTTATAAACCAGAAATTAAAGGACTGAGTCACAAGTTAGTCAAAGCTTATTAGTTGCAGTAAACGATTGACACAATTTATCGCAACAGCCAACATCTCGCTATATAGCCCAGTAAATGAAGTTCAAATATCGCCCGTTGACGCAACTAATTCCAGGAAAGCTGAATTATGGTTAGTTGTTAGACCCTTATGAGAGACGTATGTCCTCAAAAGTCCCCGCTTCTCCCCCGTGTGATTCCCCCCGCCCTTCTTATCCATGGAAGTTTGAAAATGTAGACTTTTACAGAATCGCTTGTAGGCCTAAGTACGTAAATAATTGCCGAAACCAGTAAATCCCTAGCGTATTTTGTTGTGAAAGATCAGTTCTTTAATTTTGTTGAAATCAATTTTTTCACTATAATTTAGATGTTATAAAATCATGAACATAAATTGTATTTTTATGTCTAAATGTATACTTATCGTTCTGAAGTTATTTAAAAAATTCAAATAAACAAAAACACTTCAAGAATATTTTGTAGCACATACTTTCAGCTTTAAAATGGCATACCGGTACGTCTGGGGAGGCGGGAATGTGAGCGAGTGTGTGGCGGCTTGAATGTGCTCCAACCTACTACGTTTGTCTTCCCGGCTTCCCTACAAAGTCCTCTAGTAACGAGAGTGTTATTTTTACTGTTTATCACCTAAGTATTATGTTTAAATCTTAAATATTTAAATTTAATCTTTATCTAACAGTAGGAACAATATTAAAATGTTGGTATGTTCATTCATACACTACATAACAGTATTTTGAAAATTCCATTTTGGCTTTATAGTATTTTAGGTCTCGAAATTTGTTGCATATGAAGATATTTCGATAAAGAGCAGCTTCAGTGTTTAGGCAGAAGGAATGGGAGACTTCCGGGAAAACGCTTTGGCCTGCGCCATCGTCTTGGCATTATTCCTGCGGGCGAAATATGACAGTCGCTACTAGGTTTCCAACTTAAATCGCCTGCAAGGTGGCAAGTCCTCTCACTGCAACCTCTTTTTGAAACTGCTTGAATAACGTCGTCTTTTTTTGGTTTGGGAAATACGAAATCTGTTGATGTCATCATAATGATACCACTAGCCAAACTTCAAGCAGAGCTGTTTTTAGAAAAAGGCACATCTCGCGATGAATTACTTGATAAATGAGAGACATTCATACTTGAAATGCACAGAGTTAGAAAATATTCTAATCTGAATGATGCTTGCTTCTATGTTTTTACATCTATGACAAGTAAATCAACTTTAAAATCTCCAACATTGATTTGTTGAAACTATCCCCAACATCAAAACCAGCTCACCAACATCTATTACGAGTTTACCTCCAGGTACAATACTGAAATGCAATAAACTTCCGCC
Organism: Medauroidea extradentata; assembly: GCA_003012365.1. Classification (NCBI taxonomy): domain Eukaryota; kingdom Metazoa; phylum Arthropoda; class Insecta; order Phasmatodea; family Phasmatidae; genus Medauroidea; species Medauroidea extradentata. Next base: position 31,895 of record PNEQ01073101.1, on the reverse strand, counting down.
TACAGATTGGGGTTGGAGGCACGAGTATATAAAGGAAAATGACGGAAAACTAAGTTGTGAAACCTGTTCCCAGTGCAAAAGCCTTTGCCCTGATAACCTTCTGTGTCTTGTTAGCTGCAACTGTGAAACTCCGTGCGGTGCTTTTGTAACTGCAGAAAACCTTATGTCCTACTATGTGTGGAAACTAATGGTTTATCGTGCCTCAACTCTCCAAATTTACACGAGGAAATCTAACTTCTTTAAGACGATTAGTGTGGACGTCAATGACAGATGCAAACGAAGATAAACAAATAGCCATTAATGACAATTTGTAAAACATGAAGCATATATTGCTTTATAATTAGATGTAAACGGGTGGTCTGTGAAGCTGTCATCTAAACTGTATATTTTCATCTATTTTTTAAGTTACCCATAACTATGACAGCTGTCGGTTTTAGCCAGTCCGGGATACGGCGGATCCATAGCTGGTGCATAATGGAAGGAACAGGGTAAGGGATTTCCCCCTACCCCTTCCCTAACCCAAGACTAGCAATTCGTATGTTAGGTGAACAATTTATGTGTACAAAATTTATGTTAATACACACGTACACACACACACACACACACATATATATATATATATATATACATGTACATACATATATATGTATGTATGTATATTTATTTATAAGGTATATAAATTAGTGTATAAGTAACTAGAAAAAGTTAATTAACTGGTTGTAAGAGTTATTTTCAACGTACAGAAACGATGTATAGAGAAAGTTATATAACTTCGTAAATGATTAAGAGGTCTACTCGAACGGACTGTGAATATGAAAGTATACATACAGGAGGTTGGAGCACATTCAAGCCGCCACACACGTGCTTACATTCCCGCCTCCCCAGACGTAACCAGTACTCTCCCCGATATAACCATTATGTCATTTTAAAGCTGAAAGCATGTCCTACGAAATATATATGTGAAGTGTTGTTGTATATTTCAATTATTTCAAATACTGCAGAACGAGAAGTATACATTTAGACTATTACTTTTTCTGCGTTCACGATTTTATAACGCCTAAATTATTAACATTAGAGAAAAAATAGATATTAACACAATTAAAAAACTTATCTTTTGCAACAAAATACTTTAGGGATTTACTGGTTTCGGAAATTATTAAAGTACTTACAAGCGATTCTGTGAAAGTCTACATTTTCAAACTTCCAGGGTGGAGGGGTGGGGACACACGGGGGAGAAGCGGGGACATTTGAGGAAATACGTCTCTCATAAGGGTCTAACAACTGACCATAATTCAGCTTTCCCGGAATTAGTTGCCACAAAAAAAACCTTCATTTTCTGGGCTAATAATTCGAGCGAGTATCGGAACTTGTACAAAATGTTACCTGCTGGTAGATGAGTTGTTATACGCGAACTGGTGAAACTCACAATTGTTTTCTGCAATATGGCGCTGAGTGTGCAGTACAACACTCTCTACTGAACACAGATGTAACTGTAAATTTTCTTCCCAGACCAGCCGGGATTCGAACCCGGGAGTATTTGTCCATGGGCCGAGAGCTTTATCCACTTAGTCGAGCTGGAAATAACGCATATCAATTATTGTAAAATACCCACATTTATTACTAACTTAAAAGATTACAGAGCGGAAATATGATAGTATAGGAATATTTTCTATCTATTTGCAGAATTGTTTAATTTATTCATTTTCAGAAGTATCGTAATCTGATTGAACGTAAGTAGACACAATTTCTTCAGTCAGGCTCAGATCCGTTTTTGTTGTCCCAGCCATTCTTGCTTCACTTTCGTTTGAAGCAATAAAAAAGGAATTAAAATAAATGTTAAATTAGAATTATAATAATTTAAATACATTACGCACAGAACAACTATTTACAGCATGCAATAGTTAGAACATGTTTTATAGGCGTTTTGAAGGGTCCCATAATTATGTATCAAAGTGTGCCATAAATTATTAATGAACTAAGGGGCATATAGATTGAATATGCATGTTAATTTGATAGATAAAACGTAATGCGAACGTGTTTACCAGTTTTGTATAAAATTAAATTCAGCAACACAATTGAAGCTTGCACTAGTTATTCACTCCGATACAGTACAGTATTTATCAGAACTAGGTACTTTTGAAAATTTTATTTTATTTCCAAATATTGTCAAATAATGGGTTTTTTTTAATCCCAAAGAATTGGAAAAAGGTGAAATTCTTATAATAGGCACACATACATACACCAAAACATTAAAAATTAAATTTTTTATTAATAGCATACCTACATTATGCAGTTTTTTTTTTGTAATTCTTTATTACAAACAGTAAATGTGAAGTTCTCGTACTTACCAATTTGCCGTTTACCTTCACTCATTCTTAATAACAGACGTTTAAAATATGTTCTTAAAAGTTATTCATGTAGTATTTGGTTGTATTATCCTGTATCCATTTTACAATATTATTAACAATTTAAAGCTCTTCATTGCCATCTCAGACGTGTGGAATGGCAGTAACCTTGCTCTGATTGGCGCAGTCAAATAATTGACGCCTCTACACAAAGACTCGCAGCCAATAACCACTAAGCGCAGCTGCAGATGTGCACATAGGTATTGAAACAAAGTGGATTCATAAACTTTACGTGAAATTCAGCTGCCCATACAAATTACTGGACACGCATATAGTTGTGCCAATTTTACTAACAGAGCGCCCTCCAGGCTTTGTCACAAGTACCAATTGTGGAAGGTACACAAACTTCAGTTGTTTCAAATCTATCTTGCGCTGAAAAGAAAACATAATATTTCATAATCCAGTCTAAAGTGCTTAAGTGTCCTTCCTAAAGCGTCAAGGTCGTTGTTAATGAACACTATAGACAGAAATAAGAGAACTGTCGGCCATGGTTTGTTTATAAGAAACTATCTCTGGAATTACCTGGAGTTATTTCCAGAAACTTGAATACAGAACTCAGCACAGTCGGGTCGGGAGTCGAACATGTGACACAAAACGCCAATCCTGTGTTTTACCACTGAAGAGGTACGTTATTGTTGCAACCACAAAAAATATTTTTGTCATTATTGGCCTCACCATATTTTTGTGGGATCCATTTTATTCTGTCACAAATAAAGTTTTGTCGTGAAAAAAAAAAAGGTTAACTGCTACAAAAAGTTTTGCGAAGTGCTTGTTGACCACCACAAACGTTTTTTTGTAAGTTTACCTATGCTTGCGTCGTTCGATTTCTATCAAAATAAAAGAGGCGGAGATGGCCCAATGGTCAGACAGTTCGCCTCCCACCAAGGCGATCTGTGTTCGATTCCCAACGTGGTTTTCGCATGTGGTGATTGTGCCGGACAATGCCCAAAGACCTCGATGTTGAGCGCTTGTCAAAATATCTCAGATGCTCTATATATCAAAATACAAGCGCCTGATTCCCACGAAAGTTGTATATGTCTATACGCAATTCACTAGTTTCATTTACTCTGCCACAACCTGGGTTACTTTGTACACTTGGGGAGACTTTGGGGTTACTTTCAACACTATTTTTATTTTCAATAATTGCCAACTGTTCGTGAACATTAATTGACACGCGGATATTTATTATTTGGAATTTTTCGCAAGTAAATTTATTTATTCTGGACTGAGATATAGGCGGAAAATATTTGTATTGTTTACCGCTGCTTACGGTAATTAGTTACAATATATTTTTTTTTAATTTTATGTCGCTAGCAAAGCTATTTTCGTATAAACAGTACCTATGTATAGATTTTCCTTGGATAAAAAAATTTTTGAATACATAGTTTTCAGGTAATAACATATCTAAATAATAAAAATTAAATAATTAATGTAAACGAACAACAATGCTTTACTAACGAAAAAAAACTACATGACACAAAATAATGAAGTAGTTAAGGAGCCCGCCTCGTGGCACATGTGTTTGTGTGAGTGAGGTATGGTGCTAAGGGCGACGTCGTATGGGCCATACAACGGTGCGTCGCCTCATCGCTTAAGGCGTGCAGTCTTCGCGAAAAATCCAATTTCCTATGGGACTTTAAGTGGTGACCCTATTGTTTTATTTACGAAATCACTTTACTAAAGTCCAATGAACTACCCTTAAGTGGTTTCACATGTATTCGGTTAGTATATTTTCCGATATAGCAGCCTGAAAATCCCGTTTTAACCCATTTTGACGTGTCCTAAAAGGGGATTTCTAATACGCGTGTTGTCTTGAAAGTACTTAAGGGCAGTCGTCTGAAGTGTGTGTTCTTTTCGTAGACAAACGGCGTGAACACACGTGTAGGCCTATTAGTTTCGGTGTAAAACTTTTTCTTCAAACATGCTGCAGTGTGATTTTATGGCAACGAGGCGGGTTACTTAAGATATACAACCTAAAACACTTAACTTACTTTTTTATTGTTTACCAGAAATTTTGACGAAATGTGTTTGCTTATATAGCCTACCAACAGAAAGGATCAAGCGTACAAATAACCCAGAGAAGGCATTTACAAGTTCAGTTATATAGATATACTAAAACAGGTTCACAAACTATAAATCTATCCTGTCACTACACATAAAACATAATTTAATGCTTCACATTGCATATGTTATATTATGTACGACGTAACGCTTTGGCATGAGTGTAGTTTACATTTTATAACAAAAGATGTGATTTGTGAAACATATTGGCCCCTATAGCTCAGTTGGTAGAGCAATGGTCTCGTAAACACAGGTCGCGAGTGCGAAACTAGCTGGAGGCAAATATCAGTTTCGCTTTTGTAATACTGTTTATTTCAATTTAACTCACACTAAAATTCAGTTTATGTTACAAGAATATTCAGTAAATAATATCTGCATGTTGAGGAGATTTGATAACATATTTGAAATTGTTTCGTTCAAAATAAGTGCCGGTCAACAGTAAAATCTTACAACTCCTAGGAAAGCACTCAGTAAACAGTAAAATCTTGTGGCACATTTTGTACATGTAGAATTTAATGACCGTAATTAATTCTCTCTCTCTCTCTCTCTATATATATATATATATATATATATATATATATATATATATATATATATATGAATACATATATATATGTGTGTGTTTGTGCATAATACTTATCTTCATTCATAGTTTAATTGCAAACTATATATTCATTGGAATAAAACGAGAACATAAACGATGTTCGTATTTAAAGACCACGTCCTGTAGTTTTGCACTGATTTTGAAAAAAATTTTTTACAACGAAATTAATTTCATGTAAAAGAATTCCTACATTGCTTTGTCACAAACGCGTCGTAATTTGTTCCTCTTTTTAGCAGCAAACATTATAGTTCTTCATATTTTTATACCTGAGGAAGCACAAAATTTGTTGTGCAAATAAGCTGAAATTAACCAAAATAACTTCCTGCGAACTTATACGGTGAATTATTTCGCAAAACGTCTACACTGACTTGTACATCATGAGACCGCCCTTAGTCTTGAATATTTTCAAAATTTTTCGTTAAATAAGATTTTGAGTTTTTAGAACCAATTTTAAAAAACTACTTAACTGAATCTTAAAGAATGATTGGATTTATTATTATGACAATGTCATTCTGAATGTAAAGGACAACTGTTGTGGAACGTAACCATCCAAATAAGGCGTACAGCTTTGGCTTTTTTGGCAATAAAAAAAATTACTTAACTGCTGTTGTTACGTTTGCGTACATTACATGTAAACCTAAATTAATTACTACGGCATGTTTAAAAAGCTGTGAAATACAAAGATATCGACTTGGATTTATAGTAGTTCAATACAGTTATATTTCAACGAATATATATGTTGCACCATATTGGGTAGTTCACTGCAACAATTGTTAATGTTACATTACATGCGGCAATAAGCAACGATTTGTGAATAGTTCATTTTAAAATTATTTGGTTTATTGACAATTCAAACGTAACCCATATTACAATAAGCCCGATTTTTCATACTAGCTTTTGAAAATGACACGTGAGATATTTCCTAATTTGCTGATTTTTCTTATTTGTATTTCATTCGCATAATAGTAAGTCCCACTGCGTACTTTTTCTCTCCAGAAAATGTTATTGTTTTGAAGTTTTATAATAAACGTAAGCTAATACAATAAAAAAGTATCTTTACGATTCATTAACTTGCAAAATATTTAGGCAAAATAGAAACAGCTAGCTGTTAATCTGTACGCGATTAAATGAAAATAACATGATTAAATTTACTAAATATGTATTTTTTTTTCCGAGAAATAAATATAACTTTCGTGTCCTTCACTCCTGTATTATTGTCACTCCCAACAAGAAAACTGTTTTTTATTAATGTTAAGAAATATTTGGTCACGAAACATTATTTGTTTGCAATAACATATTTGTCTACTACAGGCCTAAATTTACATCTCGATAACAATATAAGTTGTTCAGAAAACGAGTTTTTTTTATACAACGACATGCTATGTATCTTGCAAACAAAAAGTAAGAATTTATAAACCGGGAATTCTGGTACAAAGTCATGAGTTAGGCAAGGCTATTAGTTGCAGAAAATAATAGACTCAATCTATTTGAACAAAACCACATCGCTATATTTCAGGCCAGTTTCTGCTCTTGTGTGATATGTTACACGCTGGTAGATATAAGTTTTCAACCGCGAGTTGCGGCATGACTAGATGAGGTGTAACACTACTTAGACATTGTTTTCTGCAGTATGGACTTGAGTGTACAATACAACACTACGTCCTGAACACGGGGATGTAACTGTAAATTTCTGTCCCAGACCAGCCGGGATTCGAACCCAGGACTCTTGGACCACGGGCCGGGCGCTCTCGCTCCTGAGCCAAGTGTTCTGACACACACACACACACACACACATACACATACACACACACACACAAACATCCGACCTATGATTGCACTACATGACTTATGCCGCGCTGTTACCAGCTCACAACCACATCACAAAGTTCAGGACAAATACAATGTGATTATTCTTAAAGCAATAATATGATACGTATTTGTTGAATGTATCATTGTATATTGGATAACAACAATCGATCGTCGACAGAAGGACGAAGCTAATATTGTTGGATACTTGTTTAATGTACGCGACATCTGTTGACTGTGAAATATATCATTATATACTTCTCTTAGGACAACGCACTCTATGAACTAAAGCAACAAGCTTGGTCGCCTAACCTAATGATACCTCTTTCGATTCTTGTACCGTTCGTTCTCAAATAAATTTTCTCATGCAGTATGTTAATGTGCGTATCTGCGAAAGTTACGTTACGTTCATAAAATACCTTCGTGCACGCAGCATAAAGGTACAAAAATTAAAATACGCACAATTTATCGTGAACAATAGACGTATAAACATAATATAAACTTCGTGAAATCACTTAAACGCGAGTCACTTAGCATAATTTTTCAAAACTATTAGTTTCTGTACAGTGTCTGGCTAGCAAAAATTATTGTTAAAATAAAGAATTTTCAATAACGAAAAAAAAAAAATATATGACACCCCCTGCGAGGATCGAACTCGCGACCCTCGGTTTAGAAGACCGATGCTCTATCCACTGAGCTAAGGAGGTGCTGTAAGTATAGTGATTTTGTTTCCATCTCTTATAATGTTATTTTGACGTCTGCAGGGCATTAAATGCATTTGATGATATGATCTAACATTTTTTATGCAGTCGCGTATTTGTAATGTTTTCCACGACACTTTTCAAACATTTCTTTAATATATTCATATTTTCAACCCTTTAATTACTACTTGTTCTCATAATCACAATCACCAATTAACCACAGAGTCTATCACAATACCACACACAGTTATGATGTTACGGTTTATTTACACTTCGCATGTTGGCCAACAACTACATTCAAAATATTTGATATTGTTACTCCAAAACTGCCAACTGTACTGTAATGAATGTGATTTTGGGTAATTATTTGATCCCAGTAACCTATTTAATGAATTTTGCATAAATAATGTCTATATAGGCCTATCCTAAAAACAAATAAGTAAACGCCCAGTTGTTTTTGTAGAAAAACGCTTATCTTATGACTATAGAGGTGATGGAGATGACTGCGACGAAATGGATAAGACTAAACTAATTTTAAAAATCTTTCCTCGTAATTTTGAAGTTTTTCAATGTTTTTCACATAAAATATTGTATCGAGTTTCTGTTGATATGTGGGCACAGCCGCGTGTAATTAACGAACACATCAACTGCCTTGAATTAGAGTTTGGCCCACAGATAGGCCTACTAGGATTTTTCCAAGTGTTTATTCAAAATTGTATTGTAAGATTCCATTGTCCTAGAAATGTGTTATTTGTATTCAAGTGATTCCTCCTTAAATGGGCTATTCAAAGATTAAAACTGTACAAACATTAACATTGAAAATGAACAACGAACAAATGAAAAAAACGTAAGATGTTCGCTATTTTTCAGGCATATTTCACTTTTCAGTTGCGCACATGCCATTTCAATAGTACTATACTCGCAAACATATGGAAGCGAATGAATAACAGTACGGCTTTATCCTACTGGCTAGAAATTCTTTTTTTTTGTATTTACACTAATATCTACCCGCCCTGAAATGTGTAGCGAATCCTATTAAAGCCGTATTTGCTTGTTTACACTTTTTTAGCGAATTTAATTTATACTTCTATACAAGAACGTGTATCAGAAACATGTTTGGCAGTTTTGTTTGAAATAGCCTTCTCCATTTTGGCAGATTTTTTTCAAGACACTAAATACTATGATTTGAGCTAACAATGCAATTAACAAAATTCTGGTTAGTTGACTTTTTACCCGAAACCGTATGATTTCTTGTTTTATAAAAATACGCTTTCACGTATTTAAAAAAAATCCGTTTTAAACAAAACTGCCAAACATATTTTTGATATCTGCTCTCGTTTAAGCTTAAATGATAATTGTTGCAAACACATTATAAACTAATAAAGAACATGGCTCTAATCACACTGAGACAGAATACCTTCTCCCATGAGCCCCTGTGTTATACGTCCCCTATACACCAACTTCGTACGGGAATATATATTCACACATCCTGCTGTGGTATGCAGTAATATATGAAACAGCAACAGCCACCTCTGGCGTGTTTGGCAACAGCTGTTCGGAAAACCACTGCGCTGACTTCGCGAGCGTTATTAGTGTACTTATACCCAAGAATGTAAGGACATCGTTGGGAACAACACTGTCGTCGCTATGGGTTGTTTCAAATAAAGCCAGCACACAAGATTCAAAATTTGAAATAAATATACAGGCATTAGTATGGCAGCGAATTGCCGAGTGTACTTTCATGAATTTTTCATGTAAATACAAAAAACACTGAAATGAAATCAGCTTACATTGGCATATTTGTGTTATATATAATTAGTATACTTATTTTATCAAACTATATAAGTTCTTACTGACTGCTGATGTATCTCACACGAGCAAACGTCAAGTGACGCGACTAGCGAGGTTAGACATTTCCCCTCGTTTGTCGTCACGCGCAGAAAGATACAGTTTGTCTGAAAATAGTAATTTATCAGGGCTTTTCTGAGTGATCACTTTACCCTGTACTGCATGTACCTGCATGTACTAATGATAAACACGTGCTGTTTTCAGTAGGAAGTTTAATGCCCGAACTAAGGCTTTCAACAGCCGTACATTTCACTGTTCTGTCTTATCGTTACCTCCGTACACTGATACACACATTTACCCACGAATCACCTGTATAAATAACTGATTTTCCTATATCCCTAACTGTTTTGCTTAACGGAATTTCGCATGTGGGAATCGTGGCGGACGATGCGTTCGGTCGATGGTTTACTCGGGGATCACCCGTTTCCCCCGCCCCCCTGTTCGGTGCTGCTCCATACTCACCACATGTCACCCTTCATCAGCGCTGAAGACCTTCATATTAAGCACTTAGTAACTTTTTTTTTTTGTTTTGGTATGTATGCCGCCAACAAAGTATGCCGTCTCGTTGTATAAAATATGCCTTTTATTCTCTTCTTAAGGAGCCTCCCTTCCTGCGCTTCAAATGTGCATTAGCCTAAGCTTTCTTTACGAAACTATTTAACACGCATTAGGGTATATTTCTACATATAGGAACAGGACACAAACTTCAAAGTATGTTTGAAAATCCGTCACGTTTATTGGAAACGTAATTTTCTGGCCACTCTAAATGGTCATAAATGACTTTTCAGACTGGCGTATCAGGTAAAATAACGAACGGATTCTGAGTTCACAATTGTAGAATTTAGCGTCAGACTTCGAACAACGCTGCCCACAAGTAATATAGTTTGGTCACCGCTTCAAAACCAATAGGAATAAGGATATCAGTAACGCATGGCACGCCAGCTGAGTGGCTTGCTCGGAGAGGCGATAATACATTGCATAGGTCGGTCAGCGGTACTTTACTGCTCCATCGATGTTCTGCCTTACGAGCAAAAAACGCGGACTATCCAGGTAAAACCCTCAAGTACTCGAAAAAAAATATCGTTTAAGAACTTATGAAGGGTGGAACCAAAGAAACTTGGCAGTGTTTTACTAAAATTACATTTGAATTGGGTGTACGAAATATACGCCTTACCCCACCCACTCTGTACAATTCCGTCGTACTTTTGTGTACGGGAATTTTTCTCCGCCTTTTCTTTCCGGTATATCTACTGCGTTGAGTTGTTAAGGTACCTCGTTGCGGATGTTCTTTCCAAAATGCGTAAACGATTACATTGGAAGCTTCCTTAGTTGTGATGCTTACGATGTAAGTAGGCCTACGTAAATAATACTCGAATATTGTTAACAGAATATTTCTCTCCCTCCTTCGTAGCCTACCTGTATTGTTTCTTTTAAGTGTTGTACCTTCCATCATTTGCATAGATGATATAAAAAAGAAAATTAAATACTGAAAATTCACCACGTCTTCCCGCCTAGTGGCAGGTCACATTGTGTATGAGAGAAGACCAGGGTGAAGGTTGGACCGGCTGCTAGACTAGCGAGACATTCCTGTCGTCCTCCGGCCCGAGTGCGAAACATTGACGGAATGAGAGAGACGAGGGAAACCGGAGATCCCCAAGAAAACTTGTCGGGCAAGAGCAACGTCCGCCACGTTTCCCACATGCGAAAAATCAGGGCCCGAACCCTGCGGGGATCGAGCACGGACCGCCTTGGTGAGAGGCGAGATGTCTGACCCCTCGACCACTGTGACATTCTATGTTGAAAATTAAAAAACACACTAATATTTAACACGCCGAAATATTAATTGTAAGTAAATATTATCTTCCTGAATTCAGTAGCCGGGCACTAGACACGGTACTGACTGATGTATACTGTTCACGACAAAATAAGCCCTACTTAATAATTCTTTCAACCATATTGCTATCTCCTTTAATATTTTCAACATGAAAACTTTCCTAAAACTGAAAACCAGTGCAAACGTTTTACCACTGTCAAAACTTAAGGGCGTTGGACCCGTAAAATTTATTATTTTTATGTTTGTGCCAAACACTGTTCAACTTTTGCACATCAGATAACACGTCATTTCCCCAAATAAAAAAAAATTAGGCCCCATAGTTTTAGCATAATCACTCATCAAAGCCACAAAATGATCGTTGCGGTGTAGCCAAAATCAAAAAAAGTAATTATCAAATAAATTAAAAATTACGGGAACTGAAAGTCAGTGCATCAATGCATTTCATGACATGTTTGACAAAAGTTAGTTTTGAAGATTTTAATAGTAGCCATAAGTCAAAGTTATGCAAAAATTTACTCATTTTCATCAATTTTTTAAAAATACAAAAATTTATCGCTTTGTGTTTAAAAAATTGTCATGAAGTAGCTCACATCATTAAGTATCAGTATGAATTATCTTGTTTCTGGAAGTTAATTATTTTTTATTATTTTGGCTACACCGCAACTGACATTTTGTGACTTTGATAAGTGATTATGCTAAAACTATTGGACCTAAATTTTTTTTACTTGGGGAAATGACAAGTTACCTGATGTGTAAAAGTTGACCAGTGTTTGGCACAAATATAAAAATTTGAATTTTATGGGTTCAACGTCCTTAAGAGGGCGTGCTACATAATTCAACGCTAAAATCATTTATATACAGCTGTAGGTTTCTTGAAGCCAATTTGCGAAAATTAACCAATAGCAATTCTAGACAATAGTTTTAGCCAATGTTTTAAACAAAATTGTTTCCTGTGTTACGAACTTCTGAGGCACAATCTCTAACGCCAGAACCTTGTGCATTTAATTGCAGTGCAAGAGATCACGCGTAACAAATGAGTAATTCCTGATAAATATTTTCTTATAAAGTTGGCAAATACCACTCTCTAGGATTGTCATTGATTATTTTATCCTTATTGACTTCGAAAAAAGCGTATAAATCAATTTATATGTTCAACGTTTATTTATCTACCATGCACCATACCATGGCCTCCTTTCCTGCGCCTCAAACTCATTACAGTGAGTTACGGCTATTTTATTTTGACGAATCTATTTAATACACTATATATTTGTACATCTACGAAAATAACACATTTCAAACTATGTCGCCAACGTTTTAAAAATTCGTCCCGTTTATTAGAAACATAATTTTCTTGCCCTTCAAACTGTCCAAAAATTAGTTTTTTTTTTTTCAGACTGCCGTACATAGAAAAATAACTACCGGATTCGAAAAACACAACTATAGATACATGCTTTAGACTTTGAACTATAATGCTGCCCAGTAATAAAATAATGTGGTCACCACATAAAGTCACATAGGGAAAATGATAATAGTACAGCCCTGCACGCCAGCTGAGTGGCTTGCACGTAGAGGCGACAATACATTACATATGTCGGTCAAAGTCGCTCTCACTGCTCATTCCTCTCACACACAAACGCAGTCTCAACAATTTTGGCCGAAATCGAATACAATTTTTGGATTTCGTACTGTTTAAGTGTTGGTGAGTGCTCAGTTTAAAGAGAACAGACTGTACACTGCTGGGCTCGTGAAACACACGACGAAGCCATCTGCTGCCTAAGGAAGCCTGCATCTGTTCTGTCTGCACTTTGCAGCTTCTCACGTCTGCAGAGATAAACTGGAGTATTTTATCTTGAGACAACGCTTTTGAAAAGACCCTCCTATTTCATGGGTTTCGAGGACTTGCTTCTCAGATAAGCCATGCCTGCCACAGACATAAACAAGAGATCTATACAAACTATTGCGGTGGTGGTGTTTTTAAAAACAAACCTAGTTCATTTTCATCCATTATCTCGCTTATGTCTGCCGTCTAACTTGAATAATGTAAAGTTTTTCACACACCTACTTTTCCTAGTTACAGTTTGGCAAGGAGCTCAGATGAGTTAAAACTAAATTATATGGTTAATATCATTATGGTCAATTTTTAGTGTTTAGAATTTTTCACTGGCGTCCAATCATATATAATTATTGACAGTAATAAGGTGAATATGATTTGTCAATGATGCTTAAGTTATGATGTAATAAAATTGAAGATGCGTGAAAACAGTACCCAGTCCATTTTTTTTCAGTCCCTTAGAATAGTCTCATTGATTCATCAAAAAATCATCTTACGTGCGTTCCGCTGCTGTACAATACGCAAAATCTTTTAAGATCAAAATCACATACATGAAATTTTGGATTGTTTACTATGTCGCGCATGGAAAGGTTCAATATTGTCATGTATTGTAACAAGAGAGTGAATGTCCATATATAACGCTGTACTGCAATAACACTCCCGCACAGTTTCTTACATGGCTATGTTAACTCATACATACTGTGCTTTCAACTTCGACATTACGCCATCTACTTTGAAGACGGTTAAAAAGAAACTCTGATGTTATTTGATTCCGTAGTATTATGTAGAAGTATGTTCCTCTGGCGGATCGTATTGGCCACGACGATCCAGAATCGAGTACCGTCAGGGTTATTCTCGATTTTAGCAGAATGTGAAACTTGGTCGACGGATTTACTCTTGAATTTCCATCCCTTTGTATTCCGTTGCTGCTCCAACTATATCCACAATTGCCAACCGTTCGAGTTAGTGGACCTTGCGAGTGAGGCATTTTGTAACGTGGTACGGAAAGTATTTTCCTTGTGTAACTATTAAAAATGTTCTACGAAAAGAGACATACTTCAAACTATATCACTATGATTTTTTAAATGTCGTCGGCTAATTAAAAATATGATTTCCAACGTTTTCAAAAGTGCTAAAAATGACATTTTCACATTGATGTAGCTGAGAAAATATCAATCGTAATCGTAAAGTCAAATTATAGAATCCTGCAGTGGACTTTACCACATTCTTCCCACAAATAAAATAACAGGGTCATTGCTTGGAGTTCCGTTGAAAAACACTTTCTTCTAAAACACTGCACGCGCTAATAATGCCCGCGTCTAGAGTCGATAAGGTGTTTGCGCTAATAATGCCCGCGTCTAGAGTCGATAAGGTGTTTGTCGGACGTGGTATATTCGCCTTATCGGCTTCCCCGTTTCCGTACGTCGAACGTAAAAATAAATGCTAGCGTCCCCTAAATCGTAAGTTTTGTCTGTGCTTATACGGCACGTTTGCTATAAGTACGGACATAACGGTCCGAGCAAAATTAAAATGTATGAGGCCGTGTCAGTGTTTCAGGCGCATGAATGCAACCCGCATTAACCCCGTATAAATCAAGGCTAATTTTACATGCTCCACAGCAATAACAGTATTACAAATATCAACGTTATCTTCGGGCTTTATCAAAGACACAGCCGTTATTAATAGAGCTGCGTTCTGCAAAATGAAGCGTAACAAGTGGTTACATTAGCAACGTGATACTAAAAAAAGTTTCGTAAAATTTGTAGCAACCATTTATTGTACTTGACTTCGACAAACGCAGCAAAAATAAAAACGACTCTGTCTCTTATAAAACGTGAAGATAATCTTGATATGTGTAATACTGTTATTGCTATAGAGTACGTAAAATTAACCTTGATTTATATGGGGTTAATGCGGGTTGCATACATGCGCCTGAAACACTGGCACAGCCTCTTAAGTTAGTTTTTCAGACCTTTCACACTGTACTATAATATTATTTAAATGAAATTAGTTACCGTGCCAATTGTTTACATTGAAGCTTGCGGTCTCAGTTGCTTCTGTGTGGGAACTAACCCAGTTACTTCTATTTATAAACAAATGTGGTTTTATTGCTACGTCAAGAGAGTGGAAGTTCAGCTTCGTGGTGAGCGACTGGATGTTTAAACCCTCAGCTTCTTGAGGTACTAACCTCAAATAGCAGACGTGTAGTGTTGCAGTTAACCTTGTTCTGATTGGCTCAGTCAAATGAGATATGTATCTGCGCATACATATTCTGTAAGTTACAATAAAGCAGAGCTGCAGATGTACATATAACACACTGACACAAACTTGTGCAAAAGTCTCGACGCTATAATCGAGGGTCCCTAGATATATGTGAATCAGTGAATGATTTGTAATATTATTATTATTTCACTATAATTGATTGTACGTCAAGATGTCAGATTGCCATTTTAGAGAATGTTAAAGTATGTTAGGAATGGAAGAAAATACTGAAATTTATTTTCAAATTCGCTTACATATATGTCAATAATACGTACGTTGAGTTTGCAATTTATTCTGGGAGAAGTAAATCGAAAAAAAAATAAAATTGTTTAAGACACGAAAACCATATTAAATGTTTACCCGAACAGAATTCATATTGTCCTTACCTGAAATTACAAATGTAATCAATATAATAAATACAACAAACTCTTTTAAGTGCAACAATCATTTAATCATTGTCGGTGACAGTTACAAATAAAACTTTCTCTACAAAGACTTAATCAGTCATTTATTAGAACTGTTTTAACACAGTCACCATTCAAATGTACAAAGGACTTGTCAACAGACAAACTTCAGTCTAAGCAAACAGTTTTCACATGTAGCTACATGAAACAGCTCATAACCTTTTTTTTAAAGTTACAAGGAATTCTCTCGTAGCTTGTAGACTTTTACACGGTAAAATACAAACAATTAAAGCATTACAAGTTGCAAATGGGCTAACAAAAAACTATTCACAGTAATTTGTGTTCCACAAAGCGATCCACAACAGTAATAAAACTAGCACTTCTACAAATAGGCCTACGTACCTAAATAAGGGTTATCATAAGACAATATTACCAGAAACAAACATCTTAGCAGTGGCACTACGAGGTAGGTTTTGGTGAAAAATCACTACGAGAGACCAACGACGCAATCTAAAGCCTTGTGAGTCACTACTATTGGCGAAAAAAAGTAGGCCTACAGATAGAGAGATTCAAATGTCGCGTTATGACTTGGCATTGGAGGATAGCGAGTATTTTACACTTGACCAATGTTTCCGTACTATTGCACAACCCATACATAAACAAACGACGCGACATAACATTAACTGATCACCCTACAAATATCCATCTAATCTCTCACAGTAGATGTTGAAGCTACGTTAAGTAGCCTTTACACAGCTAAGTGATTAGTTAATTAACACTTCAATGAATCTTTTGTTGATTACGTTATAGCTACCTCTGCACAAGTGTGAGGCTTGGTATTGTGTTAGTGGGTAAGCAGGTAGGTAGGAAGGTCTAGTCATTCAGTAGGTCTAGTACACAGCGAGGTCATTATAGGCGTGACACAACTTGTTGCAATGACAGCAGCTGGGAGAGGAGTCGGCCATGGCCTTTGTTAAGCAACCATACCAGTATTCTCTGGAGCGGTTTCTGGATATCATAGAAAACAAAAATCAGGATGGCCGGAGGCACGGATCGAACCCGGGCCCTCGCGAATGCGAGGTAAAAAATTGTATTGATTTTTTTTAAATTGAGGTTTTAAAACTTAGTATTTTTATTTCAATAAAAATATATGATTTTGTGGTTTCATATAGGTGAACTTGTAGCCTACAAGATCGTTTTTCACGGAGAAATGTTTCAGTTTGGTTTGTCATTTGGTTTTAGTGTGGTCCTTCAAGCGGTAACGTGCAAATTTTGACTTGAACGAGCCGTTATGCAAAAACTATAACATTAAAAATTCATAAGATTAAATTTTGGTGACATTTTGTGCCCAATATTAGAAAAATACATATCTGGTACAAATATAAAACCGCGCCCTCGAGCTATGACGCAGTCAGTTAATTGCTGGGAGTCTGCACCAGAGTACAAGTTTGTAACGTCCTTGGTTAGTTCCTTAGCAATCTGAGAGGTAGAATATTCTATTTATTTGAGTTAAATGACATTTCATCCTTGTTGCAAGACTCGGAGACAGTATTTCTAATACGCGTGATGATGTTTTAGTACTTGAATAACTTGCTCTGAGATATGTCTCATATAGCCAAGCAACTTACACCAATAACCCACGTAATATGTCTGCAAATAATCGCATGTTTATAACTTGGTGTGCATATTTCAGAGCCCAAGGGCGCGGGTGAAGACAGGAATTTACATGTACAATATATTCGGAGAGTCTTAGGCCGGTATTCCTAAACTTTTTTATAAGGGTTTAGGTTCAGGGCATTATTTATTCATGACTTATCTGTGACATTGCCTTACCCTAGCATAGTTACGCATGCGCAGAACGCTTAGCCCTACAGACGGCTACACATATTACAACGCACTGGCCACGCCCCCTAGCATCGCCTTTCCAGCTCCCGACTGCACCGACAGTTAGTTTTACTTTATTTTGATTTACTTAATATTATGCTACATAATTACTGTATTTACAACACATAGTTATTATATACTTCTAACAAAATTTGAATTTAACCCTTTACATTAATATAACTATATAAAGTTTTCAAGTGCCTGTTCAGCGTGGCTGTCTTTTGTAAACATTAAGGCTATTACTGTTAGTTAGGTAGTATACTGTATTGCTATTAACATTTATTTTATATTCTTTTAATTTTAATTTTTAATTTTAATCTCTAAAATAAGTATTGTATGTACCTAATATGGGTTCAGTGTAAGAGAAGGCATATATGCCTTAACTGCGCCTAATAAAGACGATTTTATTATTATTATTATTATTATTAATAAACATTTGACACTGTGTGGCCAGCTCGACCCCTAATTGGCCGTTTCTTTCCCCTGCTTGCTTTGTGTCTGTACATGCAAGGGGATAGGGGGTGGGGTTGAGCATAGAGTCAGTTACGCCATGTGGGGTCCAGGGGTTAGCCTTCTTCTCTCACCAGACATTAAGTTCTGCTCGGAATTCTTCCACAGTCCAGAGAGTCGGTCCTGTCCACCCGACCTCTTGTCATGAAGCTGATATATGGCTCTCGAAAACCCTTTCCTGGCGTCACCAAGACTTGCCTTCTCTCAACCAAAGTGAGCCTCTGTTCGTCAGAAACACAGTGTTCACTCTTTATCCTTACAATTCATATGTCACTGTATCTATTACGGGCTAGTTCCTAAATGTCCGTAACAATGGGTAGAATTTTTGCAGAAGCTGAGAGTAGAATCACCCAATCACTGAGCACGAAACACAGCAGCTGACATGCACGTACCGTACTGAAACAAATTGTTGCAAAATTATTTTCACCGAAAATCATTGAATTTGGTCATGGCCGATTCATTTCCTAGTTCCTTTCTTGTGAAATTGTGTGTATCCATTCCTAGTTACCTCGCTGTCGACGAGACGTAAAACCTCATAAATTTAAAAAATAAAAGTAAAAAAATCAATAGTACCTGAGCCACATGAAACACAATTGAACACGTATAACTCTATCGTTGCTCAAGTCGGGTAATATAGCCTACACGCTAAACTGGAAGCTGTGAATATTCACAGTTGTACAGCGGTTTTCCACGCATTAAAATTGTTGAAACTGCTCCGTCAGGAATAAATGAAAAATTACAAATTGCATCAGCGAAATAAACTCACTGATTGAATCGGAGGTTTTCACTAATTGTAAAAGTAAACATAATTATGTTTTTATCTAAGTGAACAAAAAATTCGTCATTTTACTTTAAGTCTACTTTATTTTAATTATATAATAATCTCAAAAAACATGCATCAAAGTTGAACAAAAAAAAAAAAACGAAGAATGCTGGTGTGATTCGAACCCACGGCCTTCAGCACTACCGCAATAGCTTAACAACTAACTCAAAGTGATCACACACAGCGAAATAGTTAGTATTTAAATACGTTTTATAATTTGTCTTACCTTTGTACATCGTTTTCGTATATGTAAAATTGCTATTTGTACTTAAGTGTGAAATTTTCAAAGGAGCATAACTTCATAGTGGCTCAAGAAGCAATAGAGCGAAACTGAACATTACTAAAACTGAAATATCCACAACCGTCATAGGCCTACAAAAAGAATACTTATTACATTGTTGATCTACTACAAATTTAATTTATATTTATCTGCAACCTATCGAAACGCATAATCCATCTCAAACAATGAGGAAAAAAAGTAGTAGCATGAATATTGTGGAAATGGTGGTGCGATGTTTATTACGTGTAGACTAAGATCATTTGACCCTTGTCGATATGACATTTTATTTACACATTTGAACTGTAGTTTTCACACTATTCATAGATTAGTGGAATTTGTACCAATTAATTAGCGAAATATTATCTAGTAATTGAATGTGTTACCCCAATCTACTGTTGTCTCACTTTTGTCTGACAAATAACAGAATCGCCAGTGAAAAACCTTGCAACTGATTGAAACTGTGGAGATCCCACTGCTTCTAATTTACAGTGTAGGATAGGCAGCTATTGGAAGATGGCCTAAGACGCACAGACACAACTTTCGACTAGGAAGACATGGTTGGTCTCCGGTGGAAATGCTGACACGACGCGAGAAAGTCACGGAGGTGATAAGGATATAGCACAGCCAAGTTAGTGCCTAGCTCAACGCAGATAAGCTAAAGACCACACAGGCTTGTGGTGCCAGCAGCAGGGATGTAAACAAGGAGCTGGCAAAGCTTATATCGCTGAGCATTCTTGATAACGTGTGTGTCGTGCTGTCATCTTCACTGCGATACTGCTTGCCTTGGAAAACAACATAAAACACCCTGCCAGTTACGCCAACGTAATTTTTAACAATGCCTCAGCAGAATATAACAAACACGTGCACACACAAATGTATATGAACATGCGACCTCGTACACAGTGAAATAATTTTGTTATGTAAGGCCGTTTATCTTGCTGTTAAATAAATGCTTAACAGGACAAAAAAACCTTCGTTTGATGATTTTATTTATCTTTGTTTAAACGTTCTGTTTGATCAGAGTGAGATATTTTGGTCAGCGCTTAACATATAGGTATATAGTACTCGTGAGGGGTGACATGAGATGAGTGTGAAGGGCGGGGAAAACGGAAGATCATCGATAAAACCCGCCCACCAGTGGCGTAGTCTGGCGTGCGAAAATCCGGTGACCAACCCAGCCAGGAATCGAACCCGGATCCCCTTGGTGGGAGGCGAAAGGTCTGTCTATTCGGCCACCACGCACCACGAAACATGAGAGTGAAGAGGTGTACGTAGTAGCTAAACAGGGTTGCAACGTCACCGGCACCACAGTTGATGTTATAGGGTAAACCTACCCATCTTCGTCACACAAATGTTTCTAATGTTCGTATGAATGAATTGTTAAACGTACTAATTTGGTAATATTTTACATTAAATATTGGGTGCGCATTACTTTGCGTGCTGCATGAAAATATACATCATTTTTTTTTTTTTTTAAGAAAATCATATTTTTACTACCTAACATTGTTAGGGCTGAAATCACGGTACAAGTTATGTCATGATATGTGGTTGGTTAGCCCTATTGCTAAAAAAAAGAAGCAATTTAAATATTCACTTAGCTGAGTACAAAATTCCCGTGCACGTTAGTATATAGGTTTTCCTGAAGATTTTGACTTTACCCACTCTAAAACAGACAGCATTTCAGCTGCAACAGCACAAAACAAAACTTGTCTTGGATTCCTTCACTACCGCCATGGAACACTGAAAACTGAGCGAACGAAGACAAATAATTTCTATAAAGAAGAAGGTGGTAAATAAGCGCTATGCCGGTCGTCCTGAACAATAATGAATGAAGTCTGCAACTTGCTGTGTGCGTGAGGAACAATAATGAATGAAGTCTGCAACTTGCTGTGTGCGTGAGGAACAATAATGAATGAAGTCTGCAACTTGCTGTGTGCGTGAGAGAGTGAGTGAGCAAGAATGTCGTAAACTAATTAGTTTCTCTGTAGACCAGGCCTATTTGCGTATATGTATGTGTGTAAGATTTCTAGTTTAAACTGGTTTGTGTATGTATGGAGTTTTATATGTAGGTAGATACATACATATAATTGCATTAACCTAAGTATCTAGTATTTATTGTTCAACACGCCGTGTGTAATCGTTTTAGTTCTGATCATGTGTAATGGGTCCAGTGTAAGATAAGTAGTCCATGACTTGAACTGCGCCTTAAAGAAATAGTAATAATAAATAAAATCTACCCCAGTCTCGCTCGTCATATTAACGTCTCTTCCGAGAACGCCCTACCCTGTGGGTTTCTGAAGGAAGGAATATTTTTTTTGCCTTGTCCATAAACTTGGAGGGCTATTAACTCAACCTGCCCGCCCTCTTTATTCTCAGCCGGCTGGTTTGGGTCTCTTTTCAGTTAGGCGCCAGTAAATGTTAATAGATTTTCGGAGAGGCGATTACCGAAAAGTAAATAAATATTTTTCAACCACTAAGGATAGTTAGGATGGTTGGAGGGTGTGATGGGACAAGATGCCGCGCCTGCTAGGGAACATCTGGATGTGATCTTCTCTCATGGAAATGTCAGGGCACAGCGCGAGGCGAACATTGCGACAAGTATACGCCGTAGAAAATCACACAGGAACTAAAATTTTTAATATGGAGTAGACCAAGTAAGAAAGTAAACGTGGTGAAATTGTTTACGACACACCTATTCACGGTAGCTAGTCAGAACCAGACGTTTCGGAAAAACAAGGACCTTATATAATTCTTGATTGGCGCAAACTTTAAGTACCGATGTCGCCTTCTTCTGAGGAGCTGTGTCAAACACAGAAATATTTTCTCCCGCTGACAGTTCCAGTGACAAAATGGAAAGTTTAGGAGAGTGCGTTAAGACTTGAAAACTATTCTGTTTGCTAAAAGTAACTGCCACTAATTATAGGGTTCTCAAATGTGTCTAGTCTATCATAACGCTAAATATTTTATAACGTTCAATGGGACAAAAATATTGTGTGGGTATTTACCGTGCAAAATTTTTTTTGAGGACACCACAAAACATTTGGTTGACATCCACTAAAATACTGTGGCCAGCACAAAATCATTTTGTTATTACTAGAAAATAATAATTTTGCAGGGAAGACTTCACACAAAGTTTATCTTTCAGTGTTGTAGTAAGGTGACTGTTCCATGCTGTCTATGAGAAAAAAAAATGTAAGTATTGAAGTCAAGAATTAACTATCTTGACTTTCATTTTCTATCTCCACAGATCTTGCATTGTTGCATATTTTGATCATGAATTTGACGTAGAATTTACATTCCAATGCAATTGAGGTGCGTCAGTTTCGCGTATTCACCTGGCAGTAGCCTAGACTTCTCAGTCCTATATATTCACTGGACACAGTCGATTATTCGTTGGTAGTGTCCGGTAGTTTTGGCGAAAATATTTCTGCAGCACTTTGTTTCAGAGCCATACGTGCGCACCTGCATCTCTGCTTTGTGGTCAGTGATTGGATGCCTTAACACCCAGCGTGTGGAGGTTAAACCCACAAATCACAGACGTGATGTGTGGCAGTTGTCCGTGTACTGATTGGCACAGTCAAATGAATAACGACCCTGCAAAAAAACACTGTCAATAGCCATGAAGTTGAGATGCAGGTGTGCACGTAAGGCACTGAAACAAACTGTTGCAAAATATTTTCAGGAAAACTACCGGGCTTATAACCGAACAAGCAGGTAGCAAGTGGTAGCCCTACGAAATATTTCCTGGCTCACTACTGGCTTGCAGCAGTCAAAGGCGTTTCATGACAACCACCAGCTAATCACAAACGTGATAATGAATTATATAATCTTGACGTTTCACCTGGCCTGGAACGTATTATGAAACTGACATACCTCTAGTCACGCTTATGTGAAAATTGTTTATGCCATCGTGTCCTGTATTATTTAAAGTTGCTTGTATTCCTCCTTCATCGTAAAGCTATTCAATTTGGACATAATTTGTCAACATCCAAGTTTCTTTGAATTTAATCAAGCTGTTTTGTACCCTGCAGTCAGTTTTATTATTTTCAATTCTCAGATACACAGAAGAGTTGACCATATTGTTGGCACAGATAGCGCGTATTCCAGTCGAACCCAGAAAGACCTACTTCTGGGGAAGCCAGTTCGAGTTCCTTTCTCATAGTTGTCTCACTAATCTACCTGCAACGAGCCAAAACACCACATTTTACATGTGTTTTCGTTTTTACATAGTTTTTAAACAAGGAATATAAATCTAATTAAAAACCTTACAGTTGGAATGTTTTTGTTATTTTGGTCCCTAAAATATAAATAAACAGTAATTATAATTTTTTTACCGAAATAATTACGTTAACGGTATTCAAATTGTTTAATTGAAATCTGCATACCATAAAACATTAGAAATCACAACTGAAATGATTATTTACGCCAAGTTTTAGTTTTGCTCCATCAAATTGATACGTGGCTGCCATATTGAAAAGTGATAATTTTGGGATCCATATATGAAATTACTTGCGTTAAGTTAGTGTAAATGCGTCACGAAGTTGCTTCTTCTTATCACAAACTGCCGTATATTGGTGATTTTTGTGCGAACACACTCAACTATTAGTAGAGTCGCTGGTAAATCGCGGGAAAAGTTGATTGTTTGCTAGGCTCCAACATGCTATGTATAACACTGAAGGTTTTGCACTTGTATTGGCTATCGGTTATATGAAGTACCGTGTCCCTCTTCAACAGACCCAATTAGAACTGAACAGTTGTAACACAGAACGTGTGTGGTTTGCAAGGAAACTGTTCGCACGTGTCACGATTGAGATACTACAGTTTATTGGAGACTATGTTAAATATTTTCACGACTTTCCAGTGTGTGTAACTATTAGCCTAAGTGGTCACGCTGGTCCTACATGTGTACACGGTGGGCTGTGTTCGACCGACAAACCGCGGGAGGTGAGTCCTGAGAAAACAATAAGTATCAAATATGAAGAACACTTTGTGCTCAACAAAATATCTATGAAGAAACAAACCTTTAAATTTGGAATTTGAAACTGTATTTTCCAAAATATGAGAAAGTAAATAACTTGAAAGGACAACGCTCTGAACATTGTTTTTATAATCCATAGTAAATATCCGGACGAAGAGATAGTCCTCTCTTGCGCTCCCAGTCAATGTATATTTTATGTATGTTACATCAAGTTTTAACATATAATCATGTTTGTACAGCTCGGGATATTAACCTGCACTCATAATATGCAGATCAGAACAGTAGTAGTAAGATAAGTAATATATCTGTGGAGCGCAAGAGTGGACTAACTACAGTGCTGCCACATTGAACATGTAAAAATGTCGTCGTACAACGTTTTGCCATTCACAGTTTCGTCTACAATTTAGATCAGAATTCGCGCCGGTCTCTGCCAACCTCTGACCACGAAGCAAAGCTGCTGGTTTGCACGTAAGGCAACGAAACAAAGTGGCGCAATATATATTCGCGAAAACTTCATGTCCCTAGTGATTATATAGGTAGGGTGGGGCACAATTCGACCGACAAACTACGTGAGGTGATTCATGAGTAAATAATAAGCACAACACTTAGCGAAAACATTGTATGTGACTCTTTATATATATATATATATATATACAGCGTGTTACAAACTTTGTGATATGATTCTTGGTAAAAATGAGGTAAAGTAACGTAAAAAAATTTTTCGTTTGCGCACGTTTCAATAGGCAAATTCGCGTTTGAAAGTTTAATTCGACAACTGAATGTCGCTAATCGATCTTAAAGTAATGTAAAGGGAAAAATGAATTTCTGGGTGTAGTTTGTCACTAACATGATCAGCAATCTGTGAAAATAAGGCGTATACATGTCACCTTAATTACGTCATGGGTTTGGTCACGTTGTTTTTTACCATAAAATCAGTTGTAATTGCGTTTAATGGTGATTAAATGCCCCGCTCTGTTTCGCAAATCCCCAATTAACAAAATATGTAGCCTTGTCGCAACACCCTCAAGTCAACCGTTTTCAAGAAAATAGAAAATGTGAATACGTACAGGTAGGCAACACACGATACACATGGGATTAGAATGAATGTTACGCTAGTCAATTACGGACTGTAATGTAATTTGAACGTACGATGTATGTAGACAGCGCAACTCATAATGAGTACAATAATATCACAACAGACGCTCGAAAGTCTGGCCACCTTCATTAATACAGGCATAGCAACTAGTGATGGGCAAATTCGAATGTTTCTCGAAATCGGTTTCAGTTCGAATGTTCTTTTCCAAAATCGATTATTCATTCGTTTGTAATGTTCGAACTTTCAATCATTTAGACATTCGGATTTTCATTCGTTCCGAAGTTCGAATGTTTGTTCATTTCACAGTTCGAACTTTCATTCATTTCTAAGTTTGAATGTTCAGTTATTTCACAGATTAGATTTTCATTAATTTCGCATTAACGTTCACTTTTACAATCGTTTCATTGATTCGGTTAGTGAAAAATCAGTTTTTGTATAGTTCGCTTCTCGGCTTTATTCATGTAGTCACAAAAATAGTGCAAGCTTTCACGTACACCTGCGTTTATATTACCTATTGTGTTCTTTGGCAGGGAGCGAAAACAGTTAGAAGAACTTATGTAATTTATCAAGATTTGTACTGTGGGTAACAGAAAACAGTGCAAGGGAAACCGATTTAATTTGCAGCTGCCTTGATAACAAAGTTGCCGGATTTAAATATTTGACCACTACAGCCAACAACTGAACACAAATAATACAACGATACTGGGGTGCACGCAAGGCGATCATTGCGCAAGTGGCGCATTCAGAGTTATTCGTGGGCATTTTTTTTTCAAGAATAAAATGTTAAATCATAAATGAAAAATATTTCAATGACGGCACAAGTGCTATTTTGATATTACCTACAAATTAGGCTAGTGAAATCCAGAGCAGTTGTATTTGTTTACAATTGTTTTTACGAAATAGTAGCCTGAATATATTTTCAGTATTGAAGTGTAACTACTAGTAAATATTTTTTTATTTTTTTGGGGGATGGGGTTTGGGGGGGGGGGGTATTTGCTCATTGGGTTTTAGGGACGATGGGCACCCCTGCACTGAAAATGCCAAACCTGGACCGGAAGAGTAATAGTGTTAGTTTTTATTTCGCGCTAAAATTTATTTTCTGAACGTCATAATTTAGCATTAATATATCTGTGTATAATTACCAGCAAGATCTGTACCGTCTGAAAGAGTGTTATCGAAATCAATGCAGATACTCAAAGCTAGAAGGAACAGATTAGAACTAAATGTGTGGACAAATTGATTTTTTAAAAATACCAATTTATAAGTTGAGTTTTTATTATTGGTTTCATTGACCTAATATTTAGAGTAGCCTATGTTAATACAGTAAAACATATTTTTTAATATTCTTATTAATCAGGGGTTTGTAAACATTTACGCAAATTTATGAAACCGAATCGATAGGTACTGTTTCCGCTTAGCTTTTTAAAATTGAAACATAGTTTTCCATGTCTGTAACCATGACTGTGGTGAGAGTGAACATAAAGTAGCTATAGTACGAACAATACACTTTCCTGCAGTTAACGGGCCTCCCTACCTACTCTTCAGCTGTTTAGTCCAAGCCTGTCATGTGCAGCTATGTAGATAAACACGAGCCAACCAGTCATGTCGACTAGGTTCAAGGTCACTTTGTAGGTAGAGAGGATGATTATCGCGAAAATGTTTTGTGCCGACATAGCCTTGAAAACACTGTAGTTAATTACAACACACATAATTAGGTGATGGACGTCTGCCACAACGTGGCTGTCTGCAAACCAATAATAGGCATAACATATTACAACAGCAGGATTCTTATTGGATCAGTCAAATAGGGCAACAGCTCCACATGAAAGCGAAAGTCAGTCATCTCCTGGTAAATTGAAAACCAGCAAACAGTCAAGTTTTCCCACGATAAATAATCTTCTCTAACTATAGGTGATTCGGAATAAAGTGAGCACTAAAAAAAACCCTGATTATTTTCTATTTTAAGCCAGTTTATATCTTTCCGCTGCACGTAAACATAAACATTGCCACGTGCTTTTATTTTCGTAGGTTCGTACAATGTTTACATTTACATTTACGCGGTGTATTACCAGGCAGGAGCAGCATAGCCAATTATTGGCCTTATACACGCTTTATGTCAGCAGGTTGTGGCGTTTTTAACTGAGAGGCTGCCTTTAGGACGAAGTAAGGGGAAAAGTTGAGTCATTCTATTGTGGGAAGTTGCATGTTTAGGGTTAAAATGTTTAAGCCAGTTCAGTTTTTTGAGAAGGATTACACCTTGGTATTTTGCGTGATCTTTATATTGAATATGGCCATTAAACAGCTAAACGGGAGTCATGTTGGCTGGTAGATATCAGCGGGATAATATTACGGCTTCTGTTTTACCCATGCTGTAAGCTTGTTCGCCAGTTGAGGTACAAAGTTTGTAATAGATTTGGTGTTTCTTAACTTCTTGTATAGCTACTTCTAATCTAACAGAGCTTGCGTATATCATAGTATAAGTTAGTCCGCGTAACAAGCTGTGCTAGTTTAAAGGTAGGTTGGAAGTCTGAAACATAAATATTAAATAAGGTGAGACCTAAAATACTGCCCTGCGGTACACAAGCGCTGATTGGCCACCTGCACAGTAAAACATTTTTTGTACGTTTACAAAAAGGTTTTTTGGAAACCTGTTTCCAAAATTTTTTTTTTCTAACACTACAAAAATGTTTTGTAATATTTAGAAAAAACCTTGTACTTTTACATATTTCTCTGTATATTTACAAACATTTCTGTACATCTACAAACAAATTTTGTATATTTACTGCTAATATTTGGCTCACTTTACAACCATTGTTTGTAGGGTTACAAAATTTTTTTTTTGGAAACTAGTTTCCAAAATTTTTTTTTATAATATTACGAAATGTTTTGTAAAATTTGTCTGGTCTTCAATGTTTATTTTGTTTCAAATCGAAAAATTTACTCATTACCATTTATTTTACTGGTTCCTAAAGGTGTTCACAAGATTTATAAACAATTTAAAAGGTTTCGGACGTCTCACATTTATTACCTGACTGATAATGTTCTGATATTCGTTTACAAGATTTTCCTTGTAAATGTACCTACATTTTTCATTTTTTTTTTTTTTTTTTACTGTGTGGGATGCTTGTAAAAATGTCTGTCACGGAGGTACGAAACTAGTGTCTTGACGTAGCTGTCCGGTAAATTAATTAATTATATATATATATATATATATATATATATATATATATATATATATATATATGACCTGAATGCCACACTCTGTCGAAGGCTTTTCCAATATCTAGGAAGACAGCGACAGTGTACTGCTTCCAGCGAAACTCTTTGTAATAGCTTCAATGATGCGAACTAACTGATGTGTTGTTGAGCGTTTGTTGTGGATACCAAATTGAAAGCTATTTTAGATGTCGTATTTAATGAGCTGATTGGACAACGTTTCAGTGCCTTATGAGCGCTTCTGCATTTATGCTTCACTGTTGTTGGCAGCGTCTTTATAGAAAGACGTTTCTCATGTAACCGCAGGCATACCAATCAGAATAATGCTACAGCCGTACGAAACGTCTGTGGTTGTAAACTTTCCGGTATATGATTCATATACTACGCCTTATTAAGTCAAATTGTATAGAACTTAATTAAAAATTGTAATATAATATTTAAATAAAATCCGAGATGGTGCGTGTCGCGCAAAAACTAGAACATCAAAAGGCGGGCGATAACAAAGAAGTAAAGATGGCGGGCGGCAGACTGCTTGGAAGAGGTTGGGCAGGTGAGGTTAGGTTACACCAAACAAAGGAAGAGAAGCAGGACTGTGTGCTAGAAGAGCACAAGTGAAGATACCTGTGTGTCCACTCAGACTAGTTTCACAAGGTGTAACAGCAAAGAAGCTCCACCCAGCACGACATGAAGGCACGACAAACTTACTTCTTCTCACTGTCTTACACATTTATTCTAGTTTACTGAGTTATCATACTACTCCGCAGAGCTCGAATCAAAGGTCAATCCTACCGTCACTGAATAAATAAAAACGCGAAATTCCCTTTCATGGGAAAAAAAATCTTATTGCACTTAAATGGAAAGGGAAATTGTTGCTCATGTGTGTAGTAAAATTACGTGACATATGTTTGGGATAGTTCCTTGCCAATTAAAATAAGAAAATGTTATTGTTTTGAACAATTTTTTATCGTGAATATTACAGAAAACCTTGTATGTAACGATATTAAGTATTTAAGACAAGAGTGGAATGCGAACCGCTGCACCTTGCATCAGTTGTTCAGTGCGCTGTCTACTAGACCATGTTTCCTACATTATGGGTTGTCGGCGAACATTACTTTCTCTTGTGTATGCCGAACATTACATTGAACTTTTGACCGAGTTCAGAAAGTTCCGCGTGTCATACTGTAATTTGACCTTGCATGTGTGAATTTTAATATACAGCCAGCAGAATCGGAATTGAGAGTTGGCTGGAATAAATGATTCAGTAAACTTAGCCCTTTCTTCCAATAAACATTCTATCTCGTTCCCTTACGTCCATAGAAAACACGCACACATTTTTGTACAGATATCTCAATTCCTCACCAAGTCATGATTTTTTTTCCTGACCTGTGCTGGTGACACCATGCTGTACTGTAAATAATTGCTGTTTTTACCTTTCACTGTGTTTATAGTAAATATTATTATTTCATGTAATGCAAGTAGCTATTGTTTAATGGTATTAAGAGATGATCATATAAAGGATACATGAAGTAAAACAGGAACGAATTTCTCCAAAACACATACTGTACTTGCCATTATCTCATAATGCAATCTGCTTACTAAGCTTTTAATTCCAGCCAGCTTCTCAATTGCAGAAGCCCGGAGAAAGGGGACGTGACTTCACCCCCCTTCCCTAATTACCACACATAGGAGGGTCAGACAGCATTTACTCTCTCCCCTTTCAAACCATCCTCGCTTGATATACTGCTGTTTTAAAATCCAACGTATCGAGAATATCTAACCACGTGCATTCTTTACGTCAAACTTGCGTCGACAAAGTATGTCTGCTAGTTACATATTATCATAATATATTCACCAAGATATAATGCTATACCAATTTTACTGCAACAGTATTCAATAGAGAACTTTCTTGTCAAAATGCTGACAACTCGTTTACATCTTTTGTTAATGTTGCCAAAATGTCAACGTTTTACCTTTGCTGTTCTGGGCGGACCATAACACCCTCAGGTCCCTGACTTATGGAGAAGAGATCCAACTTGCATAATAATTTATTTTGAGATCGTTAATCCAAGTAGAAGAAGAAGGTAGGACTTATATCCTAGAAAAAGAGCAATAATTAAATCGTATTATTCGAAAATAAAATAAGAGCCCAGAAAAAAGTGGTTTATAGAAGGTTTAGATGGACACACAGTAAATTTTGACTTTGAATATCTCAGTTCCAGTAAACTGCGAGTTGGACCTTTTGTGTATAGTTCTGTTCATTTTAGAATTGTAATTAGCCTCAAGTAAAACAGTTTTAAAATTAAGTTTGAAATAATTGTATAATTATTATAAGACACTGTGCGTAAAAAATTGTATGGCTGTTATTTAAGTAGCTTATGTTAGTATAATGTACTGTCATAATTGGTTAGGTGTAAGAAAAGGCAATTTAGCATTAACGTCACCAACTCAGCGAAAGTCGAAACAAATAAACCATTACATTGTTCTCCAATGTAATGCTCTGAGAATAAGTGTGCCATATATTTGTTGATGCATGAACCAGTTTCGCCGGTGTAACTAAGCTTCTCGTAAACCTCTCCCCTGCCGCCAAGCAGGTAGAATGACGAGGAAATGCCTCTAGGAGTTTATTTTCCTCTTGTCGGAGGGGAGAGGGTGTTTATAGCTCATCTCGAGGGACATCACACATCTGGACAATCTACCGCCTGGCATGGCGCCTAAATGATATACCTCACTTCCGACACTCACCTCTTCACCCACCTTGGCGTCGGCACAGAACATAACCGTTTAAAGGCTCTCGTCAGCGCGACCTAGCGGGTTATATTTACACCCACGTGTGTCGCAAGGTCATGTGACAGCAGTTTCATCTCTCACACAGCTGGTTGTTATTGCTCGCCGCTGAGTGTCGTAGCAAGACGTCCTAACACTTTACTCGC
This sequence comes from Medauroidea extradentata, assembly GCA_003012365.1. Classification (NCBI taxonomy): domain Eukaryota; kingdom Metazoa; phylum Arthropoda; class Insecta; order Phasmatodea; family Phasmatidae; genus Medauroidea; species Medauroidea extradentata. The sequence continues at coordinate 422 of PNEQ01073101.1, read as the reverse complement.
AACTCTCGTCTCTATCTATATACATACCCTATCTATCTTTATTATATGCATCATGCCCAGTAGCTTCCAAGTAATAAGCCAACCTTGGGAATCCATGGTTGAATTGGAGACGAAAATGTAGGTGGCAATATTGTAACAAACACAGCGGGTGTGTTCTCTTGTTCTACGTAAGGGTAGACTATAACCAAAGTAAAAGCAATAACCTCAGTTCTAACATTAACCTGGGGGGGGGGAGCCATCCACCACCAATCTGTTATAGGCCAGATCGGATGCCTCAAAATACTGAAAACTAAACTTTAAAGACAGGTAGAGCAAAACAATAACATAGGGGTAGCGAGAGGTAAACATGTTTAAAATAGGGGAATGGGATCTTTTCATGGACTGCAAGTATTTCTTATAATCTACAAATAATTACGTACTTA
>PNEQ01073100.1:20652-40777 GCA_003012365.1 Medauroidea extradentata | reverse complement strand
CAAATGGTCAGACCACCAAGGCGATCCTGGTTTAATTCCCGGCGGGGTCGGTCCCCGGATTTTCACATTTGGGAATCGTGCCGGACGATGCCGCTGGTCGGCGGGTTTTCTCGGGGATCTCCCGTTTCCCCCGCCCGTTCATTCCGGCGTTGCTCCATACTCACCTCATGTCGTCCCTCAACAGCGCTAAAGACCTCGATGTTGAGCGCTAATCAAATTTTCTCGCTCATTCACTCACTCGAGGTTATCATGTGCTCATCTGACATCTGTTGTTGGCCGACATCTTATGTGAAGCGCCCGAAGGACTTTTTCTACCAAATATATGAATTCAACTCTGATATACCGACTATCCTGTAATGTGTGCACAGAAAGATAAAAATACCCGTAGCCAATAACATAACGGAGTATGTTCATGTTAGTATATGCCAGTGGATTCTAGCCTGTCACCATATAATAATGCAAAATTTGCATGTCTCTAGTGATAAGCAGAGGCACGAGTATTTCGCGTATTAATCTGGTAGCAGCTTAGATTTCCCAGTCCTATACACGTACTAATCACAGTCGAATATTCATTGACTTCAAACCGTACCACGTGAGTTCACATCACGTTATTTCCTTATTTATTTCTGGTTTACAGCCGTCAAATGTCTTTCAAAAATAACGGTTATCCGATCACAGAAATGAGAGTGAAGTATAGGTTATTGACGTTCAATTTGCCCTATAATCAATACGCAAAATAATCGTGCCTCTAGTGATGAGTGTAAGTCCGTAAGTAGTTTTCTTCTGTAGGCCAGGCCAACTTGTAGTTTAAAATTGTCCAGTCTGAAGAGTGGCTGACGTGAACGAATGAAGTGGTACATCAACGTCTTACTAGGTCAAATCGTAGAATCCATATCCCATCAGTTAGTCTGAAAGCTTTTCAAAAAGTGGTCCTATACTGGACGAGACAGGTATTTAATAAACCACCAAGTAATATCAATAAACTATTTTTGCAATTAAAATGTTATTTAAGAAGAATTTTAAATCATGTTTGATGGACTAATAGTATTCTTGTGAAGGATTTCTAAATGATTCACCTATTGTATAGTTTAAAAAATGTAAATTGTAAACTTTGTATGAAATTGTTTTTTCTGGAGAATTGTAACAACCTGGTATGTTCAACAGTACATTGAATTTCGCCACTGAATTGCTGAGTGGAATGTTTATAAGTAATAAGTATAAAACAATTAAATATGAAATAAGCACGAAAGAATGAAAATAATAAGGCACTGAAATTCGCGGAGATAACTGTCACATATCGGCAGTATTTGCCACAATGCTACAGAGAATCGCCTTCCGGAAGGAACATTCTCATATAGCGGGACTTGTGATCTAACCAAGGACTGCACCAACAATGCACCGTTCATAACTCATAAATGCATTTTGATTTTCTGAACGATGTAGGAGATAAATTATACCCTGCTTATACGGCATTATAAGCTAGTTAGTATTGAACATATCAGGATTCGTAAACGGATTCACCCCACGACCAAAAGTGGAACCCATCGTCATCACTCCTATTTAAAATTAACCTGGTTGTTTAATTTCACCAGAACGACATATTTTATTCGTTGCTTTGTTTTGGTTAGACTGAGAAATGTCTACGAACCATTGCGGTCGCATAGCAGTATTAAATAATTGAACAGTACAGAAATTAATGGACAGAAAACGTTTTCAGAATCATTCAAAGAAAAAATATCAGCTTACGAATTTATGATTAAAATACCTCCATACATATAAACATTTGCGGAATGTAAGAATTATACAGTTAATTCGTATGAATTGAGTGAATTTTGACTGTTCTAAGCAACTCCTTTTATGTGTTGCAAATGTTTACTTCAATGTCAATAGAAATGTTTAGTTCTAAAAGGAACTTGGTGTACAGTGCAACACAATATTAGTCTTGCATTGTAAGTTTCATTTCATTAATTTGATCAGTAGTTACCTTTATAACTTTCAGTATTTAATTATATTAGACATATTCTAAATCGAAGGTCGATAATTAAAACATTGTGTTACCATGCGATTCCGTTTACTTAGGAAGCTGTATAAGCACAATGTTATTAACATGGTCAGCGCGCGGTGTGTCCGTGACCTTGAAAACCACTTTTCAAAGAACAAGTATAGTATGTGGTATATAAGATGTCAAACCTTAAAGCTGCTCCGGAAGCTAGAGTTCAATTTTTATAGCGAAATGCTGTTCCGACTTGTCCAAATTATTGTTATTGACTTTTTCATCAACAAAATCCACAAAATGCTATTGAAAAAATTACTAGTTTGCTACTTAAATTACCTACGCATAGTATTTGTTATGGAATACGGAGATTTTTCGGGCCTATGTTCGTATAAAACTTTTTCTCCTCGATATGTGAGGACTACCCCCCCCCCCCCCCGAAATATTGATATTCAGTTTTGCAACATCCCGTATAGGCAACATTGGTGCGAAAGTCAACAATATCGCCTTTATACACGGGACACTTACTTGGCGCACAGTGACTTTGTTGTAGTTTTCTTATTTATTTTTATTTTTTTAGTGTTTTACATGCCTTCAGCCAGCACAAGGCCTTTCTAGTGGTAGGGGAAAGGGGTAGCCAGTTCTCTAGTCCTTAAAGAAGTAGGCTTACAATTTTATTTGTTAAACGTATGGCGTAAAGTTCAACAATTGTTTTTATGTTTAGTTTTACGAAACAGCGTTGGTATTTTTCCAGTCTTTTGATGGGCTCTAAAACATGTTTCTTGTAGGTGTATGGTATTTTAAAAATATGTGAGCATTGCAAGTCTGTTTTATTGAAATATATAAAGACAGTGTTTTTTTTTTTTTTTTTTTTTTTTTTTTTTTTTGTAGTTTCTAGTGAAAAGTACCACGTCTGACACGCTACAGCTAAGTTTCTGCGCCAGGCGCGCAATTAAACATGCAGTATTTTATTAATCTAATTAGGAAAGTCAACACAAGGCCAAGATCGTATTTGGGAGATTGGAGGCGTCCACCGATCTCTGACGGATTGCAATGACAATGGAGGGTTTAAAAAGCGGGAAAGCGTGATTTTTTTTTCGAGAAAACCCACTGGTTAAGAGGCCTTCCTAGATAGGTTGCGTGTGTGTGTGTGTGTGTGTGTGTGTGTGTGTGTGTGTGTGTGTGAGGTAAGAGCGGTAGGGTAACCGTCAACCGACGTATGTAATGCATTATCGCCTCTCCGCGCAAGCTACTCAGCTGCCATTCAGTGCTCCACTATTACCCTTTTTCCTACGGGACTTTTAAGCTGTGGCCACATTATTTTATTTGGGGGCTTTATACTTCAATGCCTAGCGCTTGTTTCTACAGCTGTACTTTTCGAATTCGATTGTTATTTATCCGCAGAAACAGCAGAGTGGCCCAGAATGATGTTTCTAATAAACGTGCCACCCATTCCAAGCGGCATAAGGAGTGGTTTTACAATAGAAAATAAACGCACTAACTCTCGTCTTCTGACGTATACAGGAGATCTGAAAGTGCGTCGTTCAATGCGATGGTTTCCAATAGAGCTCAGTAAGTCGTGTGCTCGGGTAGGGTCCCCTTTTGTGTTTAACAACGTAGTTGTATTTTATATCTTTAGTACAAGTCCTTGATAAGCAGCTTATCAGGACGAAGAATAACCAGGGACTTGAAAATTTCGCGAATTCAATCACCTGTAGCCTAGAATCCATTATACTATGCATACTCGAGGCCCGTCTATTCGTTCATAGTCTGCTGTTACACTGAGTATAAGCTAGTTGTCTAATAGTCGGGGATTGTGTATGCCTACAGGTCATTGAATTCGCGAAATTTTCCAGTCCCTAAGCATAACCCATGTGTAGAGACGCTGGTAAATCGCGGGAAAAGTTGATTGTTTGCTAGGCTCCAACATGCTATGTATAACACTGAAGGTTTTGCACCTATATTGGCTACAGTTTGTATGAAGCACTGTGTCCTTCTTCAACAGACCCAATTATAACTGTATAGTTTTAACACAGAACGTGTGTGTGATTTGCTAGAAAACTGTTCACACATGTCACGATTGAGGTACTATAGTTTATTGGAGACTATGTTAAATATTTTCGCGTTTTTCCAGTGTCTCTACCCATCTGTGACGCAGAGAAATAGCACCAACGGTGTCAATTTTTCATCTATTTTCACTCATCCCTGTTTGAATTAAAATACTTCACACGGTAGCTTTCAAAAGGCATGTTAAATAGTAACTTTCCCGCCAAATCTGAAGTTCACGTCGCCACCTTCTGGTGGCAGTATTGTCCCTTGGCTAGAACTATGTATAGAGCCACAATTTTATGGCGAAAAGATTTTTGCAACATTTGGTTTCGATGCGTCATGTGCGTACTTGCAGCTCTGCTACATCGTCTGTGATTGGATGATTTTACATTCACTTGCCTTGGCAAATGACAGACGTACGGAGTCACAATAATCTTATTCTGATTGGTGCAGTCAAATGAGAAACGTATCTGAACAAAGACACGCTGCAAATAACCATGACGCAAAGCTACCGTTGTGCGCGTGAGTCACTGAAACAGAGTGGGGCAAAATTCTTTTCGCGACAAAATCGTGGCCCTAACTATGAATTAAGAATTGTGTTGTGAATTGTTTTCACTCAACAAGGTTTTCCATGTGCGTGGCAAACGCTTACTGCGTAATTCTTAACTATTAATGTTTCTGTCAAGAACCCAGACTAACAATCTATGGTGTCACAGATTATTTAGGAATAGAGAAGTGAAATAGCCGATAGCTAGGGTCTTGAGAATTTTGCCCCAGTTTGTTTCTGTGTACCTTACGTGCACATCTGCAGTTCTGATTCATAGTCAGTGATTGGTCGTTTAAACTGTCACGTGTCTTGAGGTTCTACCGGTAAATAACATACGTGTGGTGTCGCAGTAACCTTACTGTGGTTTGTACAGTCAAATGAGAGACGTCATTTCATACAAACACGCTGCCAATAACTATGAATAGAGCCACGATTTTGTCGCGAAAATATTTTTGCCCCACTTTGTTTCAGTGTCTCTCGTGCACATCGGCAGCTTTGCTTCATAGTTATTGGCAGCGTGTCTTTGTTCAGACAAATCTCTCATTTGACTGCACCAGTCATAATAAGATTGTTGTGACTCCGTACGTCTGTTATTTGGCAAGGCATGTGAGAGTAAAATCATCCAATCACAAACGATGAAGCAGATCTACAGATGTGCACATGACGCATTGGAACCAAATGTTGCAAAAATATTTTCGCCATAAAATCGTGGCTCTAACTATGAAGTTTAGCTGCAGATGTGCACGTAAGACACTGGAAAAAACTGGGGCAAAATTCTTCCCACGAAATGTTCATGGCTCTACCGATAGCTAGAGACCTGAAAAATTCGCGAGTTCACTGACCTGTAGGCTAGCTTCCAAGAATATATGTGAACTGAAGCAGACATTATCTGTTCATTGGCTGCTCACTGACTCATTGAAACAACACAGTTTGGCCTCCATTTACTTGCTTCATTATTATTGGCTCAACGCTCTCCAAGAGGAGTCTAATAAAGCAAACGCTAGTTGAGGAAGTGTCACAAACTTAGAGTTGTTTGAATCCTAGCTTGTGTCGAGAAGAAAACGCGAATTTTTCAGGTCCCTACCGATAGCACAGCGAACTCAGTCACTCACGCCAGCAAAAATTTCTCCCCTGGCCAGTAACATGGCGTATACGCCTACAGCCAATCAGCGTTAAGGCTGCCAATAGGAAACCTGCCGCAACGCACAGGAGCCAAACATACACGGCGCTAACAAACTCTGGTAAGCTAGTAAGTAGGGTCATTAATTTTCGCGGAAATAATCTTGCCCCAGTTTGTTTCAGTGCCTTACGTACGCATCTGCAGTTCAGTTCAACGATCAGTGATTAGATGTTGTAGCTCCTACGTTTCATGGTGTTCTGCCCGCAAATTATAGACGTGTGATGTATGTTGTAGGAACCTTGTTGCTGATGGCACAGACAAACGAGTGACGTCACTTTACAGATACACGCTGCCAATAACCATGTGGCAGAGCTGCAGATGTGAACGTAAGGCAGTAAAACCAACTGGGGCAAATTCTTTTTGCGGAAAGTTCATAGCTAGAGGTAGTGGTTTTTTGGTGAAAAGAATTATGCAACGTGTTGTTTCAATGCCTCTTGTTCACATCTGTAGCTCTAGTACGTAGTTATTACCAGCGTGCATTCCTGTAGAGGCGTCACTCATTTGACTGTGCCAATGAGAATAACGTCACTGTGACAACACATGTCTGAGATTTGCGGGTAGATGCCAAATATGTTGAGAGTTACAAACAGCCAATCACTGACCATCAAGCAGACCTGCAGATGTGCACGCGAGGCACTGAAACAAAATGTTGCATAATTCTTTCCACCAGAAACCAATGCTTCTATTCACAACCCTACCAAGTTTGCCCGTACCAAATGAGCGTCATGTCATTTCACGTCTGTATTGCTACGTAGTCTGTGATGGTGTATAGGCGTCACACTCTAAATCTGAATTAGTGAATATTCACTGATTCACGCTGATGGATGGAGCAGTTTCAACAATTTGAATCAGTGAAAGTAGTCACTGTTTAATTAGTGAATATTCACTGATTTCCTTCAAGAATGCCAACACCTCACAAGTGAATCAGCGAATATTCACCGGTTTTTTCAGTTGTTTTCAAAGAACAGATTTCACTTATTGAATCAGTGACAAATTACTGGAAAATCTGTGAACATTCACTAATTAACGTGTGGAATGTTGGCACTCTTTATCGGAGTCAGTGAATAGTCACCGACTTCACAGTGGTTTGTCACTAATTCAGTTTGTCGAAACTGCTCCATCCATCGGTGTGAATAAGTGAATATTCACTAATTCTGATTTAAAGTATTGAACGTGTGACGTAGAGTGGCTAAGGTTCTTGTGGTGTTGTAGTCGCTGTCCACGGAGGACTACAGGACCGTCATGAAGACGGTGGAGAACGCCATCATCTCGACGGACCTGGCCATGTACTTCAAGAAGAAGAGTAGCTTCATGGAGGTCGTCGAGAACGGCGAGTTTGACTGGCAGAGCGAACCGAAGAAGGAACGTAAGTCCTCCTGCGGAATACAACCTGGTTCAGTTTATGTTGCCTTGAACATTACGCTGGAATCACTACACGACGCGATGGGCACGATGCGACTATAAAAAGCCTCGTTATTGTGAACGCTAGTTTGCCGCGCGACAAATACTGAAAACAATTAAATATAATTAGTCCCTTGCCACTGCATATTAAGGGCTTGGGCCCGAGTTTCTCGGCTTTCGACAGAATTATTTTTTAAAATCCACACGAGAGTCAATATCGTAAATTTGCTTCGTAGCTTTGTTGCAAATTAGTTTTACTATGCAACGTAATTTTTCTAGACAAACTGTGTACTGAGTATAGCGAATTTTATCAATTGAAAGGAAATTTCTTTAATTAACTAATTAGCAACTATTTTGCAGTCTTCTGACTCGACAAAATTAGAATATGCAGTTTAAATCAGTCATAACAAAGTTACGAAGCGATTTTACGATATCGGCTCCCATTTATGTTTTAAAAATTAATTGTCGTTAAATGCGAAGAAACTCGGGCCCATGCCCTTACGGGCATGGTCTACAGTATTTTTCATCACAATGTTTTTATTTTTACATTTCTACCGTACATTTATATTTTTTTTCATGTTTCAGGCACAAAATTTGACTTAATGTTGCTCTTATAAAATTTTTTATCTCGCATAGTTCTCGCGCAATGGCTCGTTAAAGCCTAAATGTGCATGTTTTCATTTTAAGGACGACACTAAAACAAACTCACTTACCAAACTGAAAAAAATCACAGTGGATAACAATTTTGTAGGCTACAAGCTCAGCTATGTTAAACCAAAAAATAATATTTTTTGTATTTTTAAAAATTATTGAATTTTTTTTAAATTTTGTTTTAAATTTTAGCATTTTTATTTAAATACAAAAAGTTTTAATTCATTGTTTTTATGTACGTGAAACTACAGCCTGCAACGTCTTTAGCCACTGTGAATATTTTCAGTTTGGTATGTCAGTTGGTTTTATAGTAGTCCTTAATACGGAAGCATGCGAATTTTGACTTTAAAAAGCCATTACGCAAAAAAATATGAGAGATTAAAAAATGTCATAAGAGCAAAGTTTAGTCACATTTTGTGCCTAATACACGAAAAAAAAAAATATATATATATATTTGGTACAAATAAAAAAATAAAAACACCGTGATGAAAATTGCTGTAGATCGCATCCATAATCACTTGTGCTACAGTTATTGATGATTGCAATATTTTATTGTTTTCTCGTTTATTTGTAATACATCTGTGGCTTTCCCACATGTGGAAATAAAGTCACATAATTTACACGTTTGCCTAAAAAGTTAAGATTTGCTTATGTTAACAAGCTAAATTTTGTCGTAAAATAAATAAATGATATTCACTATTAACTCACCAGTTTCACCAACGTTAAGGCATAAAACTGAAATCCTTTTATGTAAGCTTTGTCGTGTCCGCGACGCGTTTAAATTATTTATAAATCCCGTCCATGATTTTTGTCGTGCTGACGTCACAGAAGCCTTGACGCTGATAGGCTTCCAAGTTATTTTATTCGAGTCGCACCCATCGCGTCGCGTCCGTCGCACTATCGTGATTCCAGCACCACTTTAATGTCACTGGCAAAGACGAAAAGGATATGACCTCCCGCATAGTATGTATAGGCGCTATCTTAGTCTTCCTCATGTGTTTCAGTAGCTAGCGGCACTGTGCAGTACGGCTGACGTTTAATGAAGTCAGTAGTGCGTTTATGCCACGGTACATACTTGAAGAGTGATTTCTGGGTACTTTTCGATCTGATGCCTTCGAAAGTCCAGTATAAAATTGCTTGTCTCGGAGTTCACTACACCACTGTGTATAGTTGTAAAATATGTCAAAATATTAGTTTGACCAAATTTTTACGCTGGGCTATTTGGTACTGTGACATAATTTTGAGTCAGTAGGAAAGCAGTTATATAGGACGAATAACGAGTAGTTACCGCCAAAGACCATGCGTGTTCCTTACATAGGTTGTAGAAAAATTGTCATATGTACATGTGGGTTATATTAAAATCTGCAGTTTTACTGCTAAGCCTAGTTTACCGACGGGCCATATTTCACACAGGAATGCATACATTACCATCACTATTTCCGAGACCTCGAATGGTATTGTCTCTCTGCGACAGTTTATGCTCGAATACAAAAATACCGTCGAATTAAGCACCACCTATACACTTCTTCCCTCTGTTCCCCACGTTTCGTTATATATTCCGAATTACTCTGAAAATACTACAAATATAACTGGCATGTTTATTACATTTTTGTCTGTAGTACACGTAAATTCAAAAGTTCCGACCCATTGCTACACAACTTTGTTGTACTTGTTTTCCTGTACAGTCCACATGAACCCATGCTGAAACAATGGAATATTTATTGAATCAGTTTCTTTCACCTTCTAGAATTACGTTTGATTGATGTGTTGTTCTTTCTGAGAAAAAAAAGTGTGTTTGATTGACAATCGATGGGGACTTTTGAATCATTCTGTAATGCAAGGAATAATTCCTGCATGTGATGATAAATCCACGTGAATCATCCAATATGTACACGTGTAGTGTAAAGTTGTGTTCGCGGCACGGCTGTTGAAGAACAGGTCTGGACACTCGCCTGGAAACTTGACCCCCTTGTTGTTTGGCTGCAGTTCACCAAATTACCGAGATTGTCGTGCGTCTTTGGCGCTGCAATCAGGGCGGTCGGACACAAACTCCCATACAAATAGTTGATTAATTACATAAATCTCAAAAATTCCGATTTCGATTGGAATAATTTATTGGTTTGTGGACATACGCCATTGCTCGTGTTTTGTTGACTAAACATGTATTGAAAGACAAAGTGACAAAATACAAAAAAACACACAAAAATACAGAAAACATAAGAAAAACCATCCCAGAGGAACTTCGTCATTTTTTTTCCAGCAAGAAATCTAAAGATTGAATTCTTGCTGGGAAAAAAATTTACGAAGTACCTCTGGGATTGTTTTTCTTATGTTTTCTGAGTTTTTGTGTGTTGTTTTGTATTTTGTCACTTTGTCTTTCAATACATGTTTAGTCAACAAAACGCGAGCAATGGCGTATGACCACAAACCAATAAATTCAAATTGTACACTCGCATTGCAACAAACATTTGAAAATCTCATGTCGATTTCAGTTGATTTTATTTCGGTGTCGTTATATTTAAATAGTAAAATACTCGGAACTTCATTCGTAAACTCTTTGCCAACCATACAAGAAGTACGGGAACTATATGAAGAAACGACTAGTGATATTTTATTCAAAGGTTAAATGTTTAGGGCTCACTTTACCCCGAATGCTCTATATTGTGTTGTGTTGCAGTGCTATGCGGCATGATGATGACAGCGTGTGACGTGGGCGCCATAGCCAAGCCGTGGGAGGTGCAGCACAAGATAGCCAAGATGGTCGCCGACGAGTTCTTCGACCAGGGTGACCTTGAGAAGCTCCAGCTCAACCAGCAGCCCGTCGTGAGTGTGTCTACCCCCCCCCCCTCCCTTACATTTCCAACACTCTATGTATACTTACCTGCATGCTAGACTCCAGCACATATAAAGATCAGAAGTTCCAAACGTTCTAAGCGCCACTTTTTCCCAGGAAATGGTTCTATATGCCAATGCCGACATCCTCAGTACCGTACGTTCTATGTGCCTCCCACCATTTGTTTGGTTTTTTACAGGAGGTCAATGATAGCATTGTTATATGTCCATAAGCTTCTGAGCTACTTGTTTTTTGCTGTTCCTGAGAAATGTTTACTTTCCGGCACTTGGAACGTTTGTAACGTCTGCTCTTCATATATAAGCGAGAAGAAATCAGGTCTACACTGGCTGCTTGATGAACCGGTGGTACGCCACTATTGAAGTGTTAAATAAGCTGTCTGCGAACTGAGGTCGTGAAACGATTGTACCTACTAGTGGTTTTGCAATTCGCGTTGTTGTTTATTGAGGGCATGAGCCCGAGTTTCAATATTTTTGACGATAATAACTTAAAAAAAAAATACGGGAGCTGATATCGTAAAATCACTCCTTAACTTTGTTATAACAGGTATATACTATGTACTGACAAATTTGTTAAAATATATATACTGTTTGTCTCTAAAAATTACAATACATAAGATAAATAATTCGCAACCAAGTTACGAAGCAATTTTACGTTATCAGCTCTCGTCTAGGTTAGAAAAAAGATAGTTCTCTTGAAAGGTGTGAAAATTGGACCCATGCTCTTTACAACGTTGGAACCTGACACATATTTACAACTGTAAAACAATAAACAGATTTTAGCTACCTATAACTACAAAAATAAAAAAAAATATTTCTATTGATAAAACCTGTTCATAAAAACACAATGCCAAAAATTTAAACATAAATACTCTATTCCGAAAACTATATTTAAACAAACCAACGAATATAAAAATATTTCTGTTAACTGTCGCAAAATTTGCTGTTACTAGGCTGTATTCGGTGTGTGCAACTGGTGCTGCGTTTGCTATATCGGAGTTAAGAAATAGTAATAGTGGATCATAGTGCATGTTGCTTTAAATCTATGTGAAGAGCATACTTCTTTGTATGCAGTTTCATAACCTCTTGAAATCAGAAATTAAATACACAGCACCCTTTTTTTTTCAGTCTAAAAGCTGTACAAACTTCTTGACGCTCAATATAGACACATATGTTGTTCCCTAAATGTACGTTGGCATCTATTACATTATTTTCCATTTCTCCCAACTCCCTTATAACTATCTTCTATTGCAACCACATATCTGCCATGCTTGCAGTTTTTTTTATGAGAAACGGACCTTTAATTGTATACTATTTTAATAGGCATATAGTTACGTTAAACAAAATGCACGATTAGTGGTAAAGTTTATGTATTACTTGACATTTGTAGGTTTTAATTTTTACCACAAGTTTAATATAAGTGCGGAATTGCTGTTGTACGTCAGTGTTTTATTTCGTTAGTTTAAAAGAGCGAGGTTATTGCAAGTCTCAGAGGCGTTGCGGAATCACATCTCACCATCCAAAGAAGAAGTGAGATTATTCCGAATGAAATTATTTCACTACGAAATTATTTTCATTCAAGAATCTAAAAATGAATTCCATTACGGGATTTTCAGCAATTTCGCAATGGAATTATTTCACAACAACTCAAGAACCGGGCCCCATGTTTAGTAATTTGCAGTTTCTGCGACCTTCAATGCTGCACTCTACGAATAAGCCCTGGTCCTCGTGCCGGAACAATTTACAGTATTGGCACCGCTACATTATGTGACGAGCCAAAGTGGAAATTTTATATATCTCAGTACACTTAATTATGTAATTTGAAGAAAATGGCATTTGTGATTGTAGATACCTCGTGTCGGGTATCAAATTAACCGCCATGATACATTGGTACGGAAAATAATTGTAATTTAGTGGTAATATTAGATTTAAGTAGTTTAGGATTAGTTTAGTAGATAGTAGTAAATGGAAATCAAGTGCCTCCGAGTCAGGAGAGGGGGTGGTCTGCCGTCACAAAAGGTCTGGGCCGGCCGGCAGCCCCCTCCCCCCTATTTCCATCCATCCCCCCCCCCTTCTGCCACAGCACCACTGTAACAACCCGGCAGTGGGGATTACTTTTATTTATTTTAATAATTATCGGTATCAGTACAGTTATAACTAATCAATGAAAATAATATTTTGTAATCAATCAAAGGTATGTCAACAAATGTGTAATAATTAAGCTTTGACACAAATAAACAACGGTCAATGGTAGCGCGACGTTTTGCTCACGAGGGGCGGAGCTAGGTAGTCCAGGGTTTCCATTGGCTAGAAGGCGTGTCCAAGGATTATTGTACACTGGGGACTTTTTCCCGCCAAATGTTAAGATGTAAGAGTCATCGTCGAGATTTTGAGAGAGAAGTAAAGGTGATCGCGGAGGGAGCTGTTGGCGTCCTATCCGGCCACTTCGTCGAAACATTTCAATTAAAATACTTACGTTAAATATTTGCAAGCGTAAGTGTCGCGTACTATTATATTATCGATTACAGCAAGTACAACTCTCTCCACCTCTGTGAGCGGCGTGGCGGTACGCGAGACTGATTTCACAATATTTGCCTGAGTTATCATTTCTCATTCCTCGACTCAATAGCTTGTGCTGCATTAAGGGGACCGTCGCAATTATTACAACACAACATATTGTAAGCACCACAGATGAATAAAACTCTAGCTTCATGTGCTCCAAGTCATTTTTTAAGAAATGTTCATTAAATGAATTCGAAGTTTTTCTCTGATGTGATATTATTATATACGTGTCAACATTACAGTCTGTTTCGTATAACTTTGATAATTTTATAGCTGCTATGGGCAGTAAATGTTCATATTTTGTGTTAAGTATCACAACGCAAGGCTTTTTTTAGTACAAATGGTGAAATGGACTTCTCAGGTGCATTTCAGAACACCATTGTGACACATATTACAAAACATTAAAAATTATTGCCATAAGTAGTTGTCAAAATTTACTAAAGTTATACAAAGCAAACGATATATCCTCGTTGCCATCATTGACGTATAACTGAAATTTTTTAAACTATATCGACGTAGATGCCCACCGCATGTCGCCATCGCTAAAGACTAGATGTTAAGGCGAAAAATGAGACTAAATTTGGCTCTTATAAAATTTTTTTATCTCTCGTAGTTTTCGCGTAATGGCTTGTTAAAGTCATATTTTGCATGTTTCCGTTTTAAAGACTACACTTAAACCAACTGATGTACCAAACTAAAAAAAAAAATCACAGTGGATAAAGACATTGCAGGCTACAATGTCATGCTCATAAAAATAAAGCATAAATATTATTTGTATTTAAAAAATATTGAATTTTTAAAATTTTTATTTTCAGTTTCAGCTTTTTTTAATACAAATAATTGTTATTCTTTATTTTTAATAGCATGACATTGTAGCCAGCAATGTCTTTATCCACTGTGGTTTTTTTAGTTTGGTATATCAGTTGGTTTTAGTGTAGTCCTTAAAACGGAAACATGCAAAATATGACTTTAACAAGCCATTACGCGAAAACTATGAGAGATAAAAAAAAATTCATGTGAGTCAAATTTAGTCGCATTTTGTGTCTAAAATAAGAAAAAATATCTGGTACAAATAAAAAATATGAAATGGTGATGAAAATTGTGGTATAGCGCGCCCTTAAGGGCCCTCTCAGTACCTGTGCCTCAAATGCGTTGCAAAAAGTTACGACTGTTCTTCTTTTTTTTTATAAAACTATTTAACGCACATTATATTTGTGCATATACGAATATAACGCACACTTCAAAGTATGCAGCTATAGTTTTAAAAATACAGCATTTTTTGTTAGAAACATTATTTTCGGGCCGATCAAAATAAACAAAAATTACTTTTCCATAGCTGTATCTGAAAAAAATAACAACTGGATTCGAAAAACACAAGTATAGAAACGAGCTTTAGACTTTGAACTATGCTGCCCACGGATAAAATAATGAGTAGTTTGCGTGGAGAGACGATAATGTATTACATACGTTGATCAAATGCACTCTTACAACTTCTGTTTCTCACACAAACGCAGCCTGTCAGGGAGGCCCTTTAAAATAGAAATACGTGGCATCCTGCGGAGTATCACGGGTAGCATACATACTGAGAGACAGGCGTAAACACAGGGCATAAACGTGTGAGGGATGTACCGCAGATTGCCGACACGAGAGGGGCAGTCAACGTGGACGTACACTAGACGGATTCAACTACATCTTTCTCTCAGTGAAGTCGCTTCTTCTTATGAACATGGCCAGGCTTTACACAAACGTTGTGCCGACTAACGACGGGATCATGTAACACTGTATATTTCTCCAAGTGCGCACGGTTAGCATGTAAAATACTATACTACTTAGCGAATTAAATACAAAACATGTTCCATTTCATTGTGCAATACACAATTTTTAGTTTCGTGGGGCGTTAAGTGGGAGAAATAGATGCTAAATTTTATTTATCAATTTTATGCAATAACTGAAGTTTTAAAATATTTTTTGTAAATGTGGTAATGTCGAGGCAGAGTAGATATTAGTGATGAATTTTGTAGATCATAATAGAGTTTATCTCATACTGGACTAGTAATAATTCTTGAAAGTTAACCTATGATTACCTTGCAATGGTTCTGCATTACAAATAAATTAAATATTCCATTATTATTTACGTCAAGCAGTTTATCAAGAATATATCCTATATAATGTTAAAGAGAAAAATTTTATAATACAACTTAAATAAATGATATGGCTCGAAAACTGAAAATACAAGAAAATTATCTAGCACTCCCCTGTAATAAGAGGGAATTAATAAAGGGCCAACTTAAAAATTATGAGAAACATTTAATTCATGGTTGTACAAATGTTATGTTAGTTATTCGGCATATAGTAATTGTATTAAGACACCCGTTAAGTGGTTTTCAGGGTTTTAAACTGTTTTGTAACTTCACAGCATTTTGAATATGATAAAACCACGCAGTAAACTAAAATGTTCGTGTACCTTTCGGAAGATATCGTTAACAACTTAACATTAAATAATTAAAACCTGTGTCATCACTCACACCACACACACACACACACATATATATATATATATATATATATATATATATATATATATATATATATACACATACATACATACTAGCAGTGCGCCCGCGGCTTTGCTCAAGTGTGTTACTCACAGCAGACAATATTTGCTTTAATTGAAAAATCTCTTTGTACGCCAGGCAGTTCAGTCATCAAGTGTTAGAATGACAAAGCAGCTAATCGAGTTAACTCTGCAGCAGGATAAGTAGCTATAACTGTCCACGCGAAAAGCAGTCTTAATTAAGTTTGTCCCTGCCAGTAACAGCGACTTCAGCTGGGCCTTATTTATAGTCACAGCAAAGTTGACGTTGTGGGGTAATTACAGACTTCTAAATGTAAGAGGGTAATCGAATGAAATATGCAGTTTACGTGGTATGAAGACTTATTTCCCCCCAGCACAACCATTGGTGATGGTGCCCTGAATGACATACTAGTTTTTCAAAACCTTCACTTGAAGTTAAGTGCCATTAGGCAGTTTTGGCGGGATATTGTTTTGCAGAATTATAAAATTATTTGGTGCCCCAACCTTGAGGGAAGTGAGATGGTAAGGGACCTAGAAAATTTGAGTTTTTCTTTACGCACACGCTAGAATTCCAGCAACTATACGTTCGTGTCACTACCGCAATTGGGTCTTGACTTATTTGACATCCCCTGGATGTCTCTGAGCCAATAATAAAACTATACTTTAACGTGCCCTATATCACCGTGTCACCGAGCAGCTAATGAACAACTGTTGTCTACTTGAATACACAGATATTCTTAGAGGCTAGCCTACACGTCAATGAACCAGCGAATTTTCCCTGTCTCCAGAGATGATATATGTGGCATGACGCTATCGAGGAACTTTAGTGGACAGCTGACTGCGTAATACATTTTTACCACTTATGAAAGACTTCATCTAATTGCACTGATTTATAAAATACTAGCAGTCCCCCGCGGCTTTACTCGCGAGTACTATTCGTAACTGATATTTACTTTAACAGAAAAAGCTCTTTATTTGTACATAAAACAAATGATACTTCAGTCATCAAGTGTTAGAATGTCCAAGCGGCTAGTTGAACTAACTCTGCAGCAGGATAAGAAGTTATAGCTGTCCGCGCAAAAAACAGTCTTAAGTTTGTTCCTGTCACTAACATCGACTTCGCCTAGGCCTTATTTAAAGCTCTGTAAGTTTTACGTTGTGGGGTAGTTACAAACACCTAACGGTAAGTGGTTAATCGAATGAAAAAGTCTGATTTACCCTGTGCACAACCATTGGTGACGGTGCCCTCAATTACATATTTTCAAAATATTCACTTGAAGTTTAATGCCATTAGAAAGTTTTGGTGGGAAAAGGTTTCGCGGAAACGTATTTGGTGCCCCAACCTTGAGATTAATGAGATGATATAAGTGAGCTGATGTTGTAGATGAACCTAAATGGAAAATTAACTGCATAATACATTTTACCCCTTTAAAACGACTTCATGTAAATTGCAATAATTCGATTTGCCTTGTAGTGTTTGTGTATAAGAACTGAACGTTCACATGTATCATTTAACGGATTTCAAGCCCAGAACTTCCCGGAATGTAGGCTAGAACGTCGAAATAATTCATGAAAATAAAATTAATTTTAAAAAATAAAACAGTTATGTCCTGGGCTTATAGAGGTTGTACAACACCACATCTCGATAGGTTACTGTACAGTGATACTCCTTATAAGTTATTTCTCGCTGCTAGTACTTGCTTTTCGGATCGTCAGCCTTGCAAGTTTACAAACTTTGTTTTATTACTAATAACCAAGTTATATTATAAAGTAAAATATATATATAATATTTAAACACTTACGTAAGAATCTCTCTGGCGCGAACAACACCTCAATATCTTTACTGGTTAGATGGATATCATGGGTCGATGGAATACAAATTTTGTGCTTTGTCACCCATTTGGGTGTCGAATTTCAAAATATTTTTAATTCACATTTTAGACATTTGTATAAGTATCTAATTGAAGTGCATATCACGACGCTAGCCCGTTAAGTCGAATCAAAATCGATTATTCATTAAAAAACACACGTGACCATTGCACAGTACTGAAAGTTCGAATTTCGAAAAATCTTAATACTGTTTTGCGATCATTTCTGTAATCATCATCCTGAAGCAAAAATTAACTATATAGCTCGACGGGTTCGATAGATATCGAGGATTTATCTATAACACATTCAAGGTCTTTTCACCTCTTAAGATAGCGAATTTTGAAAAACCCTTTAATTACGTTTTAGAACACTTTATTGGTTCATCGTGGACATGAAAAAAACGCCAATAGCCCGCTGAGCGTAAGATACATCGACGATTATTTGAAAACACTTTTCACCACTTTTCATCCCTTTTCATCTCCTTAGGTGGCGAATTTCAAAAATTTGTGAAATCATTTTTCAGGTATTTAAGTAAACTTCAATCTTAAACAAAAATCACATCGCTATATAAAAATCAATGGGATCGATATATATCGATTGTGAATCGAAAATACATTTTCTCTTTATTTTACCTCTTCGGGGCCGAATTCGGAAAACATATTTTAATGGTATTTAAGATATTTACAAAAGCATCAATCTAAAGCAAGGAGCACTTTGATATATCGATTAGTTCGATAGATATGGAGGAATAATCGAAAACACATTTCACGTATTTTCACCCCCTTAATTAAAGAAATTCGAAACGTCTTGGAGTCCTGTCATATACATTTGTATACGTAACCATTTGAAGCAAAAATCACGACGATAGTCAATTGCGTTCCAGTGATATAGACGATACTTAAAAAACACATTTTGCCCCTTTTTACTGCATGAGGGTCAAATTTCAAAAAATCCTAAAACTACTTTTTGGACATTTACGTAAGCAACATTTTGAAGTGACTACCAACTCGCTATCCCGAAGGATTCGATAGATATCGATAGTTAATCGGAAACGCATTTAATGTCTTTTCACCCCCTTAAATGTTGAATTTCGAAAAACCCTTAAATTTGCCAATATGCATTTTTACGAGTGTCCTATTAAAGTAAAAATCACGATGATAGGCCGTTGGATTCGAACTTTATCGACGTTTCTTCGGAAACACATTTCACCCCTTTTCAACCCCTTAGAGGTCGAATTTCGAAAAATACCTTCTTAGTGCTCGCCTGCGACCTGAGGGGAACCCCCACAAAAATTTTCACGATTCTAGGTCCAGTGGTTTGGGCTGCAGTTTGATATGTCAGTCAGCTTTCATTTTTATATATATATATATATATATATATATATATATATATATATATATATATATATATATATTACTTTACTAGGCTCATAGAGGTAGTATAGTAATACGTCTCAATAGAAGCGTAGGACGAAACTCTTATATAATTTGTTTCTCGCTGGTCGTGCTTGTTTTCGGATCGTCTGCCTTGAAAGTGTACAAACTAAGTTTTCGTCTTAATAATTAAGTTGTCTTGTAAAATAAACAACTTGCTTTATTTTTTTAATATTTACGTAAGCATCATTATGACGCGAACACCATTACAATATCTCTACTGGTTAAATAATATCATCGGCTGATAGAAATCAAATGTTATGCCTTTTCACCCCTTTAGGTGTCGAATTTCGAACAATTTTATTTTCAGACCCTAAATATTTGTTCAAGTATTCAAGTGAAGTGATAATCACGACGATAGCTCGTTCAGTCGAAGTAAAATCAATCATTCATTAAAAATCATAATTAAATAACCCCTGTACATTACTGGGAGTTTAAATTTTGAAAAATCTTAAAACAATTTCGCGGCTACTTACCTAATAATCATTATTAAGCAAAAATAAACTTAATATCTCAATGGGTTCGATTTATATAGAATATTTCTCTAAAACACATTTCGGGTCTTTTCACCCCCTAAGAGACTAAATTTAAAAAAAAAAATCCGTTAATTACATTTTTAGCTATTTTACTGGTGTCTCTTGAACGTGAAAAACACGAAAATAGCCCGCTGGGTTCAAGATATACCGATAATTAATTGAAAACACTTTTCACCACTTTTCTCCACCTTAGGTGGCAAACTTCAAAAAATCATAAAATTACTTTTTGGGTACTTACGTATGCAACATTTTGTAGTGAATACCAACTCTTTATCCCGAAGGATTCGATAGATATCGATAGTTAATCGGAAACACATTTAAGGTCTTTTCGCCCCCTTAAATATAGAATTTCGAAAAATCCTTAAATTGGCCAATATGCATTTTATGTTGGTTCTATTTAAGTAAAAATCACGATGATAGGCCGTCGGATTCGAGCTCTATCGACGTTTCTTCCGAAATACATTTCACCTTTTTTCAAC
>PNEQ01073100.1:0-20552 GCA_003012365.1 Medauroidea extradentata | reverse complement strand
ACAACAAATCTCAACATTAAGCTACATCTGATTTTGTGCTATTTTTATAAAATGCTAATTTTATAAAATATCACACAAATACAAATTGTACTATAAATTAGGAAGTTTTTTTTTTCGCTTAAACTGTGTTAAAATATATAATAAAATCAAACAAATATACAAACGGAAAAAATTCCTATTAAAATCTCCGTTAACTATTTTCTCGTGAAAAACTCATAGGAGGCTAGAGGACAAGTCATTTTCCGCCCCCTAAGTATTCCGTCGAAATGGATGTTTTCTTGTTTTCGAGCGTTTGACCACTGAATTTGTTCGTTTGTTTGTTTTCAGGCGATGATGGACCGCGAACGAAAAGACGAATTGCCTCAGATGCAGGTCGGCTTCATTGACTTCATATGTCTTCCACTATACAAGGTGAGTAATGTTTCTCTGCTGATCATACCGACAGAGGCAGCGTAGTGTTAGCCTATCCGGAAGTATGATTTAGGTATTTGTGATTTTTGATTTTGCGAGATTTTCTTATATTTCCTATTAACCATACTGTAGCAAGTTATAAGCCTTCTATACATGTCCTTGTTTATTACTGACTCATAATCGTAAAAATTTGAATGTACAAACAACCTCAACGTTTCGTTTATAAAATTAAATGAACAAACACATTACAACGAATACTTCACTTATAAAAATTACCTAATAATCTCCATTCACAACAACAAAACCTATAAAAATGATTTGCTTATCTAGCCAGTGACCTGTATAGCAACCTGCTAACACAAAGAACAAAATAACGAGATAAATATAACATTTCAAATATGAACGAAACTAATTCAAATTCGTTGTAGTACTGTAACTGAAAAATTGAATCCAGTGTTGTAATTTTTAAGAGTCTTTACCAAAGAGCTTGGAGAAACATTATATAGCCTACGTTCTAGTATTTCCATTGTACTGCAATACTTATTATACTCCTAAATTAAAAATTTTTTTTCCAGACTTGCTTGTAATACTTCATAAACACCGCCGTCATGTGAGAGGGCACTCACCTGGCTCTTATCCTTTTTTGCCTTCCCCATAATTTAATGCGGTCCCTTTTTCCTTTCTCTCCCCTCCTGAACCAGCATAGTAGAATTTAAAATGTATAGGTCTAGAAGTTGCGTAGAGATAGGTTAAAAGGGGCTTGCATAGTTAAAAACTTGATAAGTAATAAATAAATATCTATATATTTATACACATATATTTAAGAAGTTAACAGTATAGTCGAAAGGATTAACCGTACACAACAGTAACGTTACTGCCCAAGTACAGCAAATTGGAAATTACTTTGGATATTGTATTTTTGGCTGCATTGATTGTACTGAAAGCTGCAGTAAACAACATTTAGTAAAATAATGATGAAATAATAATTACGAGACTTGTAAAATCCACTCCGCTAGTACTTACATTAAAAAATTCTTCGGATGTGTTCAGGAGCAAATTAAAGGAGACACAGAGCACTTCCCCTTAATGTTACAAACTTTGTTATTTCAATTTAACTTGAGTACATTATTTGCTGCAAGCAGTGAAATAGTATTTTTATGCACACACATGCTTAGTATAATTTTCTGTAATTATATTGTTCTAAAAATAAACCGACACCTAAGGCTAACACTTATTTCACTTGACTGGTCAGTAGAAGAAGCGTAAGAGTTTTGTCCAGTGCGAGTAAATTCAGCATGACATGGCCCCGCCTCCTGAAGAGGTTAGCCCCCCACCCTCAGCCCCGCCCTCTGCAGAGGGTGTAAAGGACTCTGATTTGTCGGCCCGCCTCTAATTAGCATATCTGGCTTCTGGTTGGCTCTTAGCCACTCCCCCTCTTAAGGACGGGGCCAAGTCACTTGCGCCAGTTTTTGCGCCCACTGGGTTAGGACTTTACGCTTCCTCTACTCTGGGCCCTCGTCTTATGGAGTTAATGGGTCCACCCCTGCATCTACTCAAAGCTGCAAGCACTGGGTAAGAGATGTGAGGACAGTCATAATGTTGCAGGTGCTATCAGAGACGTTCCCATGGATACAGCCGCTTTACGACGGATGCCTGGAAAACCGGCAACACTGGCAGGATCTCGCCGAGAAGGTGGAGATGGGACTCACGTGGATCGACCACGACACTATAGACAAGCCTGTGGAGGAGTTTACAGGTATGTACCTATGACAACTTGCAAGACTGTCGCCCCACTCACCAGGTTTGACTCCCTGTCCGACCATCTTGGTTGCTCACATCTTTTTGATATCACTCAAAGTGAATTTTTTGTCAGTTTCTGTTAACTAGCTTATAGGTACTGCAGGTAAATTCCCAGTTCCTGCCTCCAAGTCACAGCCTCAATATCTGTAAGAATGGTTATTTAATATATATTTATGTAAGGTAAGATAGATAATAGTATTAGAAAACAAACTTCACCCCGGAGTGGTTGTGGCTAGGAATGATACTAAACTCGGCTCTGGTCTGCAGCTGACCTAGATAATGCATAGTTATCAGGATTTATTTGCAATAGCCTTAAACATTGTATATGGGTCTTTCATTAATATTTTTATCATAGCTTTTGTTGTGTAATTAAATAAATGAATCTTAAGTTAAAGGCCTTATTGTTTAGATTATGCATGTTTATAAACTGTAATTTACCATATAAAAAAAATTCAGTTGTGATCCATGAAAAACAAAATTAATCCCTATGTTAAAAATATACATTTTGAGTGCTAGCTGTTATATAAGGTAATTTTCAATAAGGGGATATTAATTTACTGAGAAACACAAAGTCATTCCCCAAAACATTCGAAATTTGTCTGAAATTGATCCACTATAAAAAGATGAATTTTTTAAATTGTAAATCATTTTTGCTCCTTGTATGCTATTGGGAATTAGTTTCTGACATTAGCGTACAAACATTCTTATTACACATCACATATCACTCATTAAAATTTTTGAAGAATAGCTCTCATAGTATTAGCTCTCAATTGCGAAATAAAACGCACCTTCTCAGAAAACCATTCACGATTGTGTGTATTTTACATGTATGTACGAATATGGTGAATACATGCTTGTTCTCGTTCAATTCCACACCATCCTATTGATATAATGTTGCAGGAATACTAATCAGTATTCAACTCAAAGTACTATTTAAACCAAAATTCACTCAGGTTTACCATCGCACACAAAGTCCTAAATGGGTAGTCATGTATCACTTATTCTAGACTTTTGTATACTGAGCAATTTTTAAGATTGTTTTGTAAAGAACAGTAGGCCTAATGAATAATTTAATTTTGTTGTGACAAAATAAACTGAATTTTGTAACTAAACTACGGACATAACAACTTTTCAGTAGCCACAATACTGAATTGTAGAGTTTAGTTCAGAAACATTAATACAGTAAATAACAGTTAAATAACTCGGGAAGCTTGCGGCACATCTGGGAATGCCAAGTATTGACATTTCTTACAAACAAAACAATCACTTTGACAGTACATTTCTAGGCCAAGATGGTTTGTGTTGCAGCTGTAGATGCCCGCTTTAAAAATTAATTTTATATTTCTTTCTTAATTTTTGTTAAAATGAATAAACAGCAGGTTTTCTTAAACAATTCCATGAAGTTTTGGAAATATGAAAAACCAAACAAAAAGTCAACTTTTTAAGATTATATATTTTGCTAACTTGAGCAAATATTTTTCCAGAACTTTTCATTGGCATAATCTCTTGCGCTGGAATCAAAGGAACAAATATTGCAGCATCACAACAGTTGACCAGTAACGTATCCTCTGACAATATGTTTACTCTCAAAGAGAACAAATACTATGAGAATTACCATTTCTAGTTTGATTTTTCTTTATTGACCTCTAAAAATGTACAGTTTTCATTAATAGTGTGTGATGTTCGTTTATATGTCACACGACAGATGACTTTTACTAAAGATGTGATTATTTTTTTCGAATGTATTTTTTTCTTTCATCCAGTTGCATACCCAAAGATCAGTATGACCTGGGTTTGACGATCTGGGTTCAAAGTCACAACAGAACATCTGCTTATTATCTCCATAAATACATTAATTTATTTCTTTGGGGTATCAAGTTGGACATACAGTATGATAATGTTTTCCCTTGAGTACCAAGTCAAACCTATGTTAATGTTTTCCTTTGGGTACCAAGTCAAACCTATGTTAATGTTTTCCTTTGGGTACCAAGTCAAACCTATATTAGCGTTTTCCCTTGGGTACCAAGTCAAACCTATGTTAATGTTTTCCCTTGGGTACCAAGTCAAACCTATGTTAATGTTTTCCCTTGGGTACCAAGTCAAACCTATATTAACGTTTTCCCTTGGGTACCAAGTCAAACCTATGTTAGTGTTTTTTTCCTAAAGTCTCTTTCTGACGTCATATACAAGTCAGGGAACTCGTTACTGAGTATTTTGGTACGTTTGTGATTCATCTAGAAAAAAAAAAGCTGTTTTGAAATTTTTATTTATTAAATTTAATTGCCAACTGACTTTTCGATTTTAGTGGTATTTACACATTCGCTGTTATAAATGGAACTATTATTATCTGCAAAATCAGCTTAAGAGTGTAATCACTAAACATATCACAATGATACAAGGACACAATGTGTTTCGTTTCTGTTCCAGCAAACTCCGAGCCGAAGGACATCGAATTTACAGTACAGACACTCAACTGCATCTATAATGCGGACAAGAAGGTTGGTATGAACGGCTTTCTGCAAATTTTGTACACATTTACCCATGCATTCAGCTCACATTCATTGTATACAGTTGAACAGTTGCATCAGTTACTAAAATTTACAATCGCAGACTTCAGGAAAATGGAATAAATGTGTTGTGACTATGTTTTGTTAGATGTATTATTTTATATACTAAACTCATGAGAAATTACCTTTTGCCTAATATATGAGTGCAAAAACAAAGAAAACATTTTTTCAGTAGTTTAGTATAAGCTTAATGAAGGTTAAAATAAAATTAGCAATGCTCAAAAGTATTCCGTAAAATGTTGGTGCCAACTGAGCAAAAACATTTTGGGCACTACATATAATAATTCGAAACGAAAACAGACAGCATTCAATTTATGAGCGTCGTATACTCACCTAAGTTCATACGGCAAAATTAGGGTAGTTGTAATTTTTATGTATACGTAATTTTGTTTTAATATGGTACTGAAATTGCATTATAAGTCTTCGGATTCTTATTGTATGCATTATTTGACAACATCGTTTGAGAAGAGGTACGTTCATATCACGGTAGACTATATTTATACATATCGAGAATGCTTCGATTACCCGAAAAACTTTCAAATTTAGAATACGTGTACAAATTGTACAATATTTTGCTGCTCTGTACGTTTGTACAGTCGCTTTTAACCATACGATGAAATAAGTTAAGTTTAAGTTAAATGTTATAATTTTCCAACATAACGTCTTCTGACGATTCAATTTATTTTACGTTTATGTAACCACGCCTGAGTCTGAGAGTCTAGACACTAACGAAGTGAATTAAGCATGTAATGCAGCCTTTTAACTCAATGAATAATCTCACATATGACAAATATACCAAAACACCTTGATGTTTGAGCAAAATGTTATAGATGTCTAACTATCCACTTTAAGTTCGGTAAATATAAATCAGCAATTGTATGTGAAATATATAAAAGTGAGTTGATGCACGCGTGTGTTTGTGTGTCGACATATACTACGTGTTCCTAAAGGTTACCGACAAACTGAAACCACGGGTCGGGGGCAACATGCCAAGTCAGATAAAGATAGGAACCTTGGGTCTCCAAAGCACCGTTTCCAAACTACGGTCAAAATACTACAGCCAATACGAAGTGAGCGGGCGAACTCTGAATCGTGCCGCGGGAAGCGTTGTCATAGGACAAGTCACATTCCTCATATGTAAAGCTAATCGTGGCCATAAATTAAATTATTTTCTGTCGTAATGGCACATGGAGGTGAACATACTGCCGTCATCGTACTTCAGCACACTGCATATCACTACTATATAACGTTCCACATTTAACCCGTTTATATATCCCCTATGAGACCGGACGTATGTGACATTCTGTATAGGGCTATATACACACACACACACTCGCTCTCTTTCTCTCTCTCTCTCTCTCTCTTAGTAAAAAACAATTGTACATTTACAAGGAAATTCTTGTAACGTAATATCAGAACATTATCAGTCAGGTAATAAAAATAAGATGTCAGAAACCTTTTAAAGTGGTTACAAATATCGTAAACAACTTTGGGAACTAGTAAAATAATGCTATTGAGCAGATTTTTCGAATTGAAACCAAATAAACCTAGGAAACCTTTCACATTTTACAAAACATTTCGTACTTTCACAAAAAAAGTTTTTGGAAACAAGTTTCCAAAAAAAAATTTCGTAACACTACGAGCAATTATTGTAAAATGAACCAGATATTAGCTGAAAATATACAAAATTTGTTTGTAGATTTACAGAAATGTTTGTAAATATACAAATAAATTTGTAAATGTACAAGACTTTTGTAAATTTTACAAAATATTTTCGTAGTGTTACAAAAACCTTTTTTGTAAACTGGTTTCCAAAAAACCTTTTTGTAAAAGTACAATTTTTTTACTGTGTCGAGAATACAACGGGCTTCCTTACTCTGTAGAACATATGTAGCCTATGTATATTGTGTGTTTCTTGTACAAAAAAACATACAACAGTTATTTTTTTGCTAAGTCAGCTAAGTATATACCCTAATATATTTCGATAAGTTCCAACGTAAATTCAAATAGCGTTTTCCATTAAATACCGCATGTATGAGAGAGCAAATTAAGAAGTTTCATTGCTATAAATTATTTACTTTCCTAATTTAGTGTTATTGGTAATTACCATGCTGCATCCTTCGAACTAATATTCCTTGATTATCGAACATAAGTCTTCGATCAACAGACGTTGTAAGACGATGTTCATTTATTTTGCATTCGTAGCCCCCAGACGTTGTCCTTAATAATTTTTCATTTAAGAGTTTATTCTAAAAACACTTTGTTTCCCCACGGCAAGATGTTTGTTTAAATATGAAATACTGCAAAGTAACTTGCAGTTAATATAATTATTGTTTGATAGTTACAGTAATGGTAGCAAAAATTTTGTTATATTTATTTGGAATCTTTATTGTGAAAGTAATTGGGTAATTTCATCACAAGCTATATTTTGGGGGAAAAAATAATATCTTTGCTGCAAACAAACTAATATTAATTTCAAAGAAACCTTTTTAAAGAAAAAAGTGACATAAAACTAAAGTTCTGTGCGTTTGCTTTTATGTAAGTACATGTTTATTTGCGCAAGCAAAGTACCTTTGCATTACAGTTACTTTGCAGGGGTTCATATTTAAACAAAAATTTGCATGGCAAAGAAAGTGTTTCTAGAGTGATGTGAGGAGTATCTTGTGCAAAATATAATATGTTGACTTTAGTGACAAGCGTAGAGGAATTTGTGGCATTTGCGATCAGATGCCAAATGCTCTGATTGTATTTTACTACAGTCTGTTCTTGTGCAGAACTATGTATATTTAATATTTTTCCCACTTGCGCAACATCACTGTTGTGTGCGTGAAAGGTACTAGGCCATTTTTGCAGCATTGGACGTCACCTCAGAGTAGAATACCTCTCGTCAAAAGTAACAATACCATATTTGTCGTTGCATACTTTGTAGTTAAGTTTAATGTTACCACCTCAAACATTAACTGAGAATTTTTAAGAATTTACGGTATTTTATATTAGTCATTTCTAGTGATTTGTTGCGGCGTATTTCGTTACGTGTGTTCAATTGGGGGAAAAATTACAATTTTATATTTGTATGGAGTGGGGTAAGTTTTATAGACATTACTTTAGAGTGCAATTTTCTCTTACAAAAAAACAACTAAGCCAGTTTTCTCACAATGACATTTCAAAGCCAAAATTTACATGTTTTTACTTCATACAAAACTGGAACACCAATAAACATTACAAAATTAAGTAATTCACATTATAACTATATGTATCTAGCTACTACTTGAAGTATTTAAAAACCCATTACAAAAAAAAATATTTGTATTTAAAAAAAATTAAATGTGTGCTATTTTTTTTGTTACTTTTAACAATTATTTTAAATACAAAAATATTTTATAATAGGTTTATATATATTTAAAGCCGTAAACCGTGACATGTGGCTTTCATGTGATTTTTTTTTATTTCATTTCATTATGTTTAGTGGTTCTAAAGTTTTGTATGAAGTAAACATATACAAATTGTGACTCTGAAATGCCATTATGAGAAAACTACCTGAACTAATTTTTCTTTTTCGTAACAGGAAAATGTACTCTAAAGTAATGTCTACAAAACTAACCTTATTTTATACAAATATAAAATTTTGATTTTTCTTCACTTAAACACCCTTTAGTTCTGTAAGGGCTATACATCATTAGAGAATTCGTTCTTTTTTTTTTTTTTTTCGACCAAGGTATCTCTAATGAAAATGTTTACCATATCGCCCTCAAAACTGAAAAAATTTACGAGAAATCAAATATTTCCAACCTGCAAATCCCTCAGTAAGTCTATAGAATTGATCGTAAGCCTACAGCAGGGATTTGTTCACAGTTCTCATTTGGTATGTTTATTTTCCCTTTTACATTTTTAATATGCGATCACTAAGTAAAAACGGATAACGACATTAATATCGCGAAACTTAAATAATATTTGCCCCGGACTGCATTTATAGGTCTTAAGTGATGGCTAGAGCCATAATTTTATGGCGAAAAGATTTTTGCAACATTTGGTTTCGATGCGTCATGTGCACACCTGCAGCTCTGCTACATCATCTGTGGTTGGATGATTTTACTCTCACTTGCCTTGGCAAATTATAGACGTACAGACTCACAATAATCTTATTCTGATTGGTGCAGTAAAATGAGTGGCGTGTCTGAACAAAGACACGCTGCCAATAACCTTGAAACAGAACTGCCGATGTGCACGTGAGACACTGAAACAAAGTGGGGCAAAAATCTTTTCGCGACAAAATCGTGGCCCTAGTGATGGCTGCTATGCCAGAGAAGTATTACGGCTGAATGCCCATTAAGGCTGTTGATCCTCCACTTGACACTTTAACTACATAGGCAGTACACGTTCTACAACTACTTAAGATTGCATAAAACATAAACTTTGAAATCATTTTGTTTGAAAGTAAGTGTAATAAGAGTAAGAAATTGCAAACCTAGATAACAATTCAGCCCAACTTTATGAGAAAAAATATTATACAAAAATGACACATTCCTGTAGCATGATTTCATCATACTCTGAAGACCACAATTTCGGGAATCATAAACTGTCGCTCTGGCTAACTAAAATGCGAAAACGATTTTGCAGTGTTCTCATTTATTGATTTTTCTCTATTGGCTTCTATAAATTCGTCTATTTTATACGACAGATCTACCGTTAATTTATGTGCCACGTTCTATTAAACACTTCCCAGTCTGGCCAACATGATTTTGGTTTTCATGGTGTTCCGAAATTTCTCAAAGTAATAGTTGGGTTGGTTCCTACCTACAGTCCATGGCCAATTCCTCCCTTGTTTGCTGGCTATCTTAATTCAGTGGATTTGCCTCCCTAACAACCACTCTATCGAAGTTTATTCCATGAACGAGTAAAAGTTTTTAACAGCTGCAAGTTCTCCCCCCTCCCACAGAAATTAAATCCACTGAATTTTGCTTGTCCACGTTTAGGCTATTCACGGTGATGTGAGTACTTTTGAAAGTCATGTTCTTTTTTTTTCTTCATCAGCCAATGTGTACCTTCCTTGAACTAGTGTATGTTTTTGAATGTTGGCAATGTCATTTCAGAAACTAAATCCATTAACTGTTGTATTTGTTAGGCCATTTATATGCTATTCATGGTAATGTGAAAACTTGAAACCCTTATAACATTTTTCCATCCAGCCATCCGTTACTTGTTAATGTAAACACATAAGTGTGCGTAATAAAATTATCGCAGTGTGAAAATTTTGCTCTGCTCAAAAATTAACTTCTAAGACCATAGTAAAATACATTGAAATAAATTTTTTACACTACTGTCTTTAAAAGTTTTGCTTTTACCACGAATATTGCGCACCGCATGACTGCTAGAGAAATAATTTTGTGAACCCAGAATGATGCCTTTGTTAAGAGTAAACTTTTGCACCGCAATCAAACATACGAGATTTCGGCGTCGGAAATTGTTTTTTAGGAATAGGTTACGCGAGAAACATTTTGGTTAAGAATGTTGTCAAAAATCATGAATTAGTATGTACGATTAACGGATATATATATTTTTTTAATTGTCTTTGACATACAAACAATTTTAAACTGATATTTTAACGGTGCTTTATGTACCATGCCCTGTTATATCATTGCAATCGTGAATGCTTGTATATTGTGTCATAATTATTATTTTGATGGAACTTTAACTTAACTGCACAATAGAACATATATCGATAGAATTTTAAACATCATAAATATTTGATTGCCGTTACTGTTAAATATCAAATTGCAGTTAGAAATTTCTTATTAATTTATTTACTGCGTTTAGATCTGTAAGGTTATGAAGTTCCATAAATTTATCTGAAATAAAAATTATGACACAAAAACCAAAAATTTCAAGATGGCGCCGACCTCTGCCTCTTAACATGTAGCGGTGGTTGAGTGACAGCCGGGGATTGGTTGTTGTCGGCAGGGCGGCGCAGACACGACTGGTAGGATCGCCCGTCGTCCCAACGGCTCCACGGGGTCCGGCTCCACGCACACGCTGGGCCGGTTCTCCAGTCTGCGGCGAACACGAACACTCACCAAGGCTATGCGCGACCGCCTCAGCAGCTCCCTATACAGCAGCAGCAGTAGCAGCAGCAAGGGTACGAGCGGCCACCAGGACCACAGTGCTGGGGCTCTCCTGCCGGAGCTGCCAGAGTCCAGGCCCACCACGATGCCCGTCAGGAAGAAGAGCAAGGCCCGGAGCAAGCTCTGCTCGATCCTGTAGACCATGGCCAGGGATCGCGTCATTGCTACAAGCCAAGTCACTGTTCCTGCCGGAGATAAAGAAGAGGAAGAAACATCTGCTCGTGTAGACCACGACCAGACACCAAGGCGTTGGTACAGGCCAAGCCACTGTCCCTGTCAGTGACAAAGAAGATGAAGGTCCAAGAAAAACATCTTCTCAATCCTCTTTGTCATGCAGACATGAACAGATGAAAGACAAAGGTCCAGGAAAACAACGGTACAAGTCCATTTGTAGTGCTCAAGTCTTTGTCCATGTTAGGGACTGCTAAAATTAAACCATCGAACTGTGCGTATCCATGGAAAGACAAAGGATCACGAATTACAGTGTCAGTCCATTGCCAGAGACCATGCTACTAATAGTACATAATAAGGCCACAGTAAAACCACTGATCAATCATTTTTATCATGCCGTCAAATTATGATCAGCACCAAGGCAATGGACCAGTGTAATCAACAGCGTATGTCTTCTGGTCGGGATACTAACCAGTCTTCTACTGAGAAAGAATAATGTGTCAATGGGAAACATGTTCTTGACTCTTTTGGTTATGCCATTACTAGAGGTACGTCAATTTCGCGGATTCATCTGGCAGCAGCCTAGACTTCTCAGTCCTATACACCCACTGGCCACAATCGATTATCTATTGGCTTATAACCGTACCAGCAGGTAGCAAGCGATAGCACTTCGCATTATTTCCTTATTTACTACTGGCTTGCAGTAGCCAAACGCGTTTCGTAACAGCCGCCAGCAAGTCACAGATATGACAATGAAGTAGACATAGTTGGCGTTCAACCTGACCTGAAATGTATCTGCGAAATTTACGTACCTCTAGCCATTATGTGCAGAGAAAGGTCGAAGCAAAGGTCCACGAATGTCGTGGCTTGGTTCATTGCTAAGCTGTTTAGGACCCAGTTCTGGTGGATGCCTGGAGAAAGCTGCGTTAAAGGCCACGCCATCGTGTACTAACATAAAGACCCACTCAAACTACAGGAGTTATCTTTCGTCCCATGCGTTAGAAACCTATACCGTTAGTTCGCATAAGCATTTGCGATACCGCATTGCTGCAGCATACACAGGAAAAAATATTCTCACAGAGCAGTGAAATAAATCATTGGGTCTTTTAAACTCGTTGGAATGGAATTAATTAAATCTGATATTTTTTTTAATTATGCAAACAGACTAGAATATTTGGCCAACGCAAACACGAAAATACGCAACAGATTTTCAGGTTTAATTTAATAGTGTGTCGTAAAAAACTTCAGAGACAAATAAGAGGAAGGTCCAAGAAAACATCTGCTCCTGTATATCACAGCGTTTGTACAGGCCAAGTCACTGTCCCTGTCAGAGACAAATACGAGCAGTAAGATAATGACAGACTCTTAACGGTAATCATGTTGGCTGCAATACTTACTAGTCTAAGCGAGGTTTAGTATCTCACGGAAACTGAAAAACCAAATAGTGTCTGGCCTCAAAAATAATAAATACTCAACCCTGTGTTACAGCAAGACGTAGAACTAAGGAAGTCCCGTTACGAAATGTCCTTCTCCACTAAATGTAGCTCTCTATTGGATGATGTGCACCAAGCATAAGAATGTTATTCTATAACATTTTAACAGACAATAAATACCTGTTATTTTTTGTATGGTTCACCGTAGTGTATTCATGGTATGTAACTAGCGAACACAAGTTGTATTCCAATAATTTTAACAGCGTTTCTGTCGTTAAACGTGTATGTGGTGATGGTTGCAGTAAAAGTAGTTATTTCATTTTAAAGTTTTACATACAGTTTATGTTTGTACTTATACTAAGTATATAGGTGGTTATAAAATTTAGTACAGTTTAATAAATAACTATTGTTTTGTTTGTCAGATTATTCATTATTCGAGATAAAAATCGAGGTCCACATATGAAGATGCACGAAAGACAACAACAGCTGCTAGATGTCGCCACGAAAACATTCAGAACGTTTCTCCGATACCACAGTGCATGCGAGTGACTGCGTGTTATGTTTTGGAAATTCAATTAAACGACGTCATGAGTACTGTGTTCGAGGACGTTTAATTTACATAAAAACTCTATGTTTGAACACAAATAAAAATATAAATGTTCCTTGCAGATTTCGTTAGAATACCGAGTTTTCTAGAAATAAGAAGTAGCAAAAGTTATTGGGAATTTTCGAGTAGCTCAGAGACCAGGAAAACTGTGATGTACTTATGTAATAGTTAGGGTTTCGGTGAAATGTACAGTGTATTTACATAAATTTTGTGGTTGTACCCCAGACTGTTTGGCACTTCTCGAATCATGAGCTAATAATAAACACTTAATATTGAGTGACCAAACCGACTGATATTTAATCAACAAGGAAAACTGAAATTCGTTAAAGAGCCATACTGTTAAAATAAACATTTAGCGATAACTGTGAATTTTCTTTCCCCACCCATCGAAGTCGGGGAAGTTCTCCGGTCTCTGCAGATAAGCTACAAACTGTCTTGTTTGTGAGCAATACGGTGTAATATAAATAGGCCTACGATGTGATAGACGAGGTTTCTAAGTCAGCATAAGACCTTCGTGCAACACGTTCTGTTTTATGTGCAACATTGGTCACTACAAGTAGTCTACAAAACTAAACATTTCCATGTGTTTAACATTTTTATGTCGATAACTATACAAAATATATTGCATTGCAATTCAACATTCAACCATAACACGTATTTAACACTGAAAATAATATAATGGTTCTATAAAGAAATATTTTATTTAAAAAAAAGTGCTCACGAGGCCCATAACACGAAGGTCTTATTGCAAATAATGTTGTAATGGTGTTTTTGACTAGCAGAAATATAGTTCATTTTAGCAAAAATAAACGCACATAATTTAATTTTGATTAAAATTTTTATGTAGACATACATATATGTATATATTTTGAGATGTTATTTTGTCCGAGTATAAATCTCTTAACAAGAGTAAATTTGGCAATTTAGTTCTAATCAAAAGTTTGCCAAAATATTATTGAAATTAGTATGTTTACTGTGTATAAAATCAGTATTACTTAAATAAAAATGTGTTGAGAGTGTTTTAAAATAGTGTGTTCGTTGTAACATGTACTAAAACTTGGGACAACCGTGTTTTTATAAACGTAGGTCGATAGGTGAAAGGTAAATAAATGTAGGTAACGTTTTAGGAACTTTTGATAGAATGCACTCAGGAAGAGAACTATGGTCATTGCGTCAAAACTAACTTCCCGATGGCAAAGCATCGTTTGTAGCAACTATGTATTTACAAAATATTTGTACATTCAAACAGCGTTCTTCAGCATTATTTAAGTAAAAACAAACACTATTCACGTTTAACTCCAATACATTTTAATAAGTTACAAATATTATTGGAGTGCGGTTTATTAGTTCAGTAAAAATGGCCGTCAAAAAACAGTTGACAACAGTATTGGAAAATTTCAGCTTAAAATAAAATGAATACAGTATTTATAACAGTAATATGCAATTAAATTTTTGTCAGTTAATGTAGAAGAAAATTCTAAGTTCCTAATTAAACAAACTGCCACGTGTTTATTCTGAATGCATTTCTAAAGCATTTAATTGCAATATCAAAGTATTTTAATAGTAAAAGTGACTTGTGAAATGTCATGCACATTTCAAACTGCGTGTCGTGTTGCAGAAAAAACGAACAATAGTTAAAGTCGACTTGCGGAAACTTACATTAACATTGTGTAAGTGTGGTTTATCTTTTTCAATATCTGCCGTAATTTAGCGGATTACGTGAAAATTTTAAGAAATTAAATATTTTCAGATAAACGTAATTATTAATTTTTTATTATAATTCCATTTTAGTGGAATTTATTTCAAAATATTTCCACTGCTACGTAGCATGAATCAAATCCCTTAATGTAATTTCCATAAATATATAGTTGGCTTACTTTATACTTTCCTTGTTCAAAAGACAGTTTTTAATACGTAGATTAGGCATACTTGCTAAGTACAGTCTACAATATACAAAGGAAATATGTTATGCAGTCAGGCATTATATATGTGTTATAATATTTCATTAAATGATAAAGACTTACATATTCGAAACTTTGTTTGTTGTACGTGGACAGCAAAATTTTCTGTATGAAACTAGTAACCCTTAAAAAATCCAGCCTACAAAAATTTTACTATTCCAATACAACTTCTTCCTTGCACACTTACGAGCCTAAGGTTCTCTTACACTTTGTAAGCCTAAAAATGCATGCATTGTATTGTATTGTTCAGGAAATTTATTGAAACAAATCTGTTATTGTAAACCATAAACTTTTCATAGTAGATCGTATCATTGCAAAATGTAGAGTTAGTCCTTTCTTGATTTATCAGTATTCAATACATCAGGCTGTGAGGTTTGTTACTGATGAGTTTGGGTAGAGCAAATGTTATTTGGAGACAAAATAAAATATTATGAAAGTATTCAATGTTTGTGTCTTATCATTACGGCATTGTTCCCAAATATTTTACCTCTTTGTAGATAACACAGACACAGGTCAATTGTTAAAACAGCATCTATACATGGTGAAGTAAATACATTGATTTGTTGTCTCATACAGGATGAGTCAGGAAGGAGTGTGTTTATATCGTGTGATGATTGCTCGCAAAAACTATGTCGAAAATGTGTTTCAACTCTTTCTTATACCCAACCTGAATATTTACACAAACGTTTTCAGTTGATAAAAAACAAGCATAGTCGTGATACAAGAGCCTCCTGTTCGAAAATGTTATCAACATCAGCTTATAAAACTCAAAGCTATGCTCAATCATTCACAGTTTATGTATCAAAAGCCTGGAATGGGTTGCCAGAATACCTAAGGAATATAACATCGACAACAGTATTTAAGAATCAAATAAGAAAACTATTACTTTCTATACAACAACCAAATGAAAATTCATGTGTTCAATTATAAACCCTAAATTGAAGGGTTACAATAGTATTAAAACATTACCTATGAAGCTGGCAAAAAAAAAATATTTTATTAGTTTATACAGTCCATTATTTATCATGTAAACATTGAGTAAGTGTATAATTAGATGTAAAATATATAGTAATTATAATTATGTAATTTAGGTTTAAGGTTTGTTACAGTATTTGATCATGTATAATTTTATTGCTTCTTTTTATTGTATAATTTTAATTTATTATTCCTGGGTGTCTTTGTTTTGCTAGTTTTTTTACCATTGTTAAATGTAAGAAAAGGTGCATGCCTTAACTTCGCCATGTAAAATTAAGACGAAATAAATAAATAAAGTGAAAATTGTGGTATTAATACTACCCTGAAAATAGACTTTAAAATTACGTTTTAATTAGAAATTCAAAAACTACTAAATATTAATTAACGAGACTTTGTGCAGTGCCTTATAAATGATTTACTTCATTCCACGTAATTTAGTTTGGTAACGCAATTGGCCCATCATTAATCAAATGGGGAACGGCACTTTTCTTCTGCTTGTAGCATCGGAACACTTCACTGTAATTCATGTTCTACTATACAATATTAAACAGACGAGGAAGATTAATAAAAAAAGGTTGTCTTGTCGAAAATTGTTAGAGTTAGCCGTTTTCAAGAAAATCAAATATAAAATTAAGGTTATTTTTTGTAACGCCTGAAACCTATGCAGGCACTGCGACTCACTTGCAAGGCGCGTAACCGAACTAACAGGCGCGTTGCACTATTGTTGTGACGGATTTAACATCTATGATTTGTTACACGGATGGTGCAAAAGTTCTGTAAAGCTGTTTCACTCTGTGGGCAAAGAAACCACACTATTAAAATAAAACCTACATTTTTATGGCAATATTCACCAAGTATTACAAAATCTTACATCCAGGTAATCCCTTTGTTACTAGTGACAAATTATTCACTGATACCAACAGACACATTATGTAATATCACTAACAAAATGTTTTGCACCACTGCATGAGGTATCTGCTTTGTGTAATTGTTAGGACACACTCGTTGGACTAAAGCTATCTAGGTTCAGTTATCAGAGGGGTTACCTGAATGTACGATTTTGTAAAACTCTGTGAACATTGCCATAAAAATGTAGGTTTTATTTTCGCGGACTTTATTATCTGTATGTCAGAATCCACTATCTTATGTACACTGAAGCCCCGACCATTTGTCTACTAGCTGCCACTCACTGGAACAACAGACAATGAACGAATATAGCCTACAGGGAATCAATATGCATAGTATAATGAATTCTAGCCTGCGGGTCATTGAATTCGCGAAATGTTCCTGCATTATCTTATAGGTTTTATTTTAATAGTGCAGTTTATATGCCCACTTAGTGAAGTGCAATTGCTGTATATGACTCTGCACCTACTTTTACACCATCAACGTAACAAATCTTAGATGATAAATCCGTCGCAACAATATTGCAACACGCCTATTAGTTCGGTTGCATGCCTTTTAAGGAAGTCGCAATGCCTGCATAGGATTCAGGCCAACTCTAGGAATTTTCGACAAGAGGACGTTTTTTATTAATATTCCTCGCCTGTATATTATTATGCAGTAGAACATGAATTACTGTGAAGTGTTCCGAAGTTACAAGCAAAAGAAAAGTGCCGTGCCCCATTTAAACAATGATGAGCCAATGACACTGCCGAACTAAATTACTGAGAATGAAGTAAATTAATTTATAAGGCACTGTACCATGTTTCGTTATTTAATATTAAGTAGGTTTTTTAATTTTAATTGAAATGTAATTTCAATATTTTCAAGGTAGCATTACTCCTACAATTTTCACTTTAGGGACAAATTGAAACCACGTTTTCGACATGACTTTCTGTGAGCTATCACCACATGAAGTGAACACTCTGTACTGACACACCCTGTATATTAAGTAACTACAGATTTGCTTGTTGTCTCATTTTAAGAATAAGAATATATCTCAAACGAAGACATATGTTGTGAAGAAGTGCTCAAATATATTATGCGAATTCACAAATGTGTAATTTTCCGCAGATAAAAAGGCAAATTCTAGTATAATAAAGTGCATACAAATGGCACACAAATCATTGAAATCACATGAAACTGTAAGCATTTGACATTATTAAGGAAAACAATTTCTGTCCGATTATTAATTACACCTACTTTAATTCGGTTTGGAATAAACTATAATTTTAAAAAATTGCTAATGTCTTTTAACGATCACCCATAAGATTACATTTTTGAGTCAAAAGTAACTCATAGCTATGAAATCAAAATATTTACATCATCTACGAGCAAATCTATGAATTTATGTAATAAAAGCAATTAATGCGAACATTCAGACATTATTTGTTACAGAACATATAAAAACCGGACAACCAGAGCACAAATTATGTTATACATTAAAAACAGGATACATCCTAATATATTTTCATTACAATGATGTATATAGTTTCTGACTAGAATACATAGGTTAATCTATTAAATTTCTGTTACTTAGACACATGCCACATACTATGAAGAGAAACGTCTCCGTACTCATTCGTTCGTTTTATAGTGTCTGTTTCAATACGTTTTTCAACCAATCATGCATAACTTTGAATCACTATGAAGGATGGAAGAAATTAAAAGCAATTTACCATTTCAATATTACCGCTATCGTCATATTAACTACATTTATTACCTGGATGTTTATTCTACCACATAACTTTGAAGTTTACTACAGCTGCAACTGATTTTCATAAGCAATACAAAAATGTGTGTTTTAATTATAAGGAGAACGAACTGAACAGGTGTCTAATTGAAAACTGTCATGATATGAAACCAGTATTTATTCGATTTTTGCATTATACGTGTATATTTATTTACATTTATATGTGATCAAACTCTGGTTTCTATGTGTTTTACGAGAAACAGCAGCAATTGT
The DNA here is from genome assembly GCA_003012365.1 of Medauroidea extradentata. Taxonomy (NCBI): domain Eukaryota; kingdom Metazoa; phylum Arthropoda; class Insecta; order Phasmatodea; family Phasmatidae; genus Medauroidea; species Medauroidea extradentata. Next base: position 1,600 of record PNEQ01073100.1, on the reverse strand, counting down.
ACTAGAGAATTAAATTAACTAAAACACACAACCACAAAAGTCAGCTTGCCTCGTCATAATCCGAGTCTATGCCAGCCTAGCCTGAGATTAAAACTCGTCGTAAACAATATAACTAGTCGTTAATAACAAAATCCTTCACAGAGGTAATTGCAGTGAATTTCTGAATGTGTAATATAATCCTCATGACAAATCTGCTTTAGCTGAACTGCAAAGAGTGAGATCACCTAGAGGAAAGGCGGTTATCTTAATGTGGAATATGCCGTCACACGATTCCGTAAAGTGACGTAATATGCCCGACGACCAATAAGCGTATTCCACGCTGCTCCTGCCTTGTTTAACACTCACGTACGGATTCGCTGGATGAAAGTTCGTGTTTCACTCACCACAGAAATGTAGCTCTAGGTTGGCGGCGAATGACGTCTCCAGCAACCGCCAAAGCTGCACAATGTTACTTGAAGTGTACAGCTCAAAGTCTCGTTAACAACTGATGTTACGATTTACAACAACACACGCACTTGGTGAATAAACGTAACGGGCGCCGTAAATACGAAACGAGACGTAATTTAGTATGCACGTGCAAGCAATAAAAGCAGACACACTTGCATTCAGCTCCCTCACTCTTCATATTTCGTGTTTGCTATTTCACAACTCCATTCACAACACAACATGTCAAATGTGTTATCTGCTTGACAATGTTTATGTGTGTCACCGTCACAAACCTCGTACCAGCTGACTATCGCTCCATTTTCAGGTCGTATTAGCTTGTAATCAATGCGGTGTTCAGAGTGATGTTCACGCAACACTTCGTTAAAACTGAGTTGTAGCAAGTTGTCGAACGAACACGGTAACTTTACGTCTGGACGTAAATGGTATACGGGGCAGCTGGCAAGCTGACACACACCACCTTCTCCGTAGCGTATACCTAAATACGTATCAAAGTAATATGTCCAATGTTCACTGTCGTTACAAACGTGCATCTGCAGCGGTAAACCGTAAGGTTTAAAATATACACGCCTATACCCAACCTGCACTGTCTCGTAAGTTTGAGATGGGTCAAACAACACCGGCATACCTGCGGAGACTGACTTGAAATAAGTTACGTCAACGTATTAAATGCTATGCTCCGCGAACCACGCACATAAGTTCTCGGCGTTTTGCTGCGCGTTTCAGAATGTATAATAATCTCCATACTTTTTACGCAATGTTGTAAATTATGGACAACCGTAAGCAAACTGTAAATCAATCACGTTATTTGCACACAACGTACGCAGAATTCTCTCCTGATCTATTCCAGAAACGTGCACAGTTGAATTACCTATGCATTGTTTGAGAAGAAGCGGCAACTCTGCGTAATTAATACTTCCTTCATTCCACGAAATCCCATGGTAATTACGTATAAGTCACGCATTCGTGCGCTTAAATTTATCATCCAAATCATACCAGGGAAATGGCGCTTTTAGCGTAAAAGTTTTTGCCTCACCTTGCATTTGCGCCACACATATTTGTTTTACAATAAACCCTGAACATGCGTAGAACCCCTGCACGTTACAGAACATGTTCTCCGTTCAGAGGTTCGCAAGTAACTATCTTACGTCAATAC
>PNEQ01073099.1:0-42019 GCA_003012365.1 Medauroidea extradentata | reverse complement strand
TAAGAAAAAAATATTCTAGTGATATGTGATATAGATATGTATATTCACATATAAACTGGTTAATAAACTGAATTTGTAATAAAATTTAACGTTAGTTAAAGAGGATTAACAGACTCCTCCTTAAGAAATGTTGAAGGCTTAACAGAGGTTAGTGAAACCGGGCATATGTTTCTCAGCACATACATATATGTCTCTGTGTGTGTGGATATAATGAGCAATTGTATGCTTACAGGTTTGTAGAAACATTGCCCTCTTGTTTCTACATTTTACGGATATTAATTTTTACGCCTAAACGAGAGCAGATGTTAAAAATATATTTGGCAGTTTTGTTTAAAATCGTTTTATTCATGTTTGCTGATTTTTTAAAGTCAGTAAACACTATGCTAATTATGTAATTAACGAAATTCTGGTCAATTTCCTTTTCAGTCGGAACCGTATGATTTCTTCTTTTGATAAAAAAAAATAGCTATCACGGTCGAATTAATTTTAGACAAAAGTGCCAAACAGATTTTTGATATCTGTTCTCATTTAAGCTTTAAAAAAATAATAATCGCAAGTACATTATAAACGAGAGAGCATTGCTTAAAGACGCATGAGCTAATGAAAACGATACCTGCGTGATCTAGATCATTCTAAACTAGACTTGAGTGTTACGTATCTTGGTAGGCTAGTTCGGTGGGAATTAACAAATGAGGCCAAGTTAAAGTCTCTGCGACTGCAAGGCGAAAGGTGAAGACTGAACTGTACGTGGAAACGCGGAAAAAAACTTTAAAACATATCTGCGTGCAAATACTCATTTACTGAATGAGGTTGACATTTAAAGCAAAAACACGATGAAAGTCAGAACGATGGTGAGAAAAAAAACACTAGTAGCGAAATGTGATCAAGTTCTGCAACACGAGTAGCTCGCATAACCTACTGGTATTTCCAGCAGGCGGTTAACTACAGGTGGTTCACTTTAAAGTGAGCACTCTCCCACGCTTTAAATAATCAAGAGAATCTATTAATTAGTGCTATAGAAGAACAGTTTTGAGAGTTGTAGAATATTTACACTAGCTTTAGTTACATGAAAGATTTCGTATTCAAAATAGTAACGATAGAGGCATAATGGCTCACAGATAATCGTAAACAGCACTCAGTTTGTTCTGAACAACCTACATTCAGTTTTGAAAGGAACCGTAAGAAAAGTTGTGCATTTATAATGTAAAACATTTACCGTTTTTATACATACATTTAGGTGGAGACAGTTTCTTCAATTTATTGTTGTAGGCTACAAGATCTCCTATATATGAAACATAAAATAAAAATATCTTTTCTGTTAAAGGAATTCCTAATATTTGAAATAAATCCAACGCCCTCTGGTGGTGTCCCAAAGAAATGCCTGAAAATAACGTCCTTTTTTAAATCAGCCAGGACACCACCAAGGATGGAGCGCTAAAGTCCAGTGAAGGAACATACAGATATGTATGACCTTTAAATTGGGACATTTTTACGAGCACGTATTCGTTACGCAGAAAGAACCGTAACAGGCAGAAAGCCTTGTCGAAGAACGTTCACAAGAAATCCTCCAACTTCTGAGAGAGAAAATGTCATTTGAAAGTTGTATTTCGGATGTTGGAAGACTAATAGGAGTACTTACGTAGCATACACACAGCTCAGTGTCAAGACATATAAGACTTCCACATATTCACATGCCCACCGCTCACTACTGTGAAAACCCAGATGGTGTGTAGTAATGATCATTACGTTACGTTTATGTGCCAATGTAAATTCAAGTGCGGTTTAAAATAATGCCTTCTATCATAACTTACGTTCTCGCGTGTCCCTCGCTGACAACAGCGGCAACAATGTTATCGTGATTTGCGGCACGACAGCCTACTGGAGGCCTCGTGAGGCGAGCAGCTTTGTTTACCGATGTTCTTCAGGAAACCTCCATGTTACCTCGACGTCGGCTGCTGTATCGTGGGACCCTCGTAACCTGCCCGGAGTTACGTGCGTTCCTACGGCACAACGGCGCGCCAGCTACCGAGGAGACTTGAACGCTGCGTCAAGCGACGAACCCCTTTCTAGAAGCGCTATATGTATAGGCGGCTTGGTCTCCTTCCCAGATTTAACGTTCGCGCCGAGCCAATGGGACAGCCTCTGTTAAGGTGGCTCCCTGGATAGAGTTAGTTTGTGCGTGTAAGGAACAATATCGATGGAGTGTAGGACGTTGGACCCGTAAAAATTCATTATTTTAAATTTATGCAAAATACTGTTCAACTTTTACGCATCAGATAAAATGTCACATTCCCACAAATAAAAAAAAAAAAAAAAAGGTCCCATAGTTTTAGCGTAATCACCTATCAAATTCACAAAATGGCTGTTATGACGTAGCCAAAATAAAAAAAAGTTATCAATTTGTAAAAACAATGTAATTCATATTGATACTAAATTATATGGACTACTTCAAGACACTTTTGTAAAATAATAGTAATACATTTTGTATTTTTTAAAAATTGATGAAATTGAGTACATTTTTGAGTAACTTTGACTTTTGGAAACTACTTCAAATTTTCAAGACTAACTTTTGTCAAACACGTCACAAAATGCACTGATACGCTAACTTTCAGATCCTGCAATTTTGAATTCATTAGTTAAATTATTTTTTAATAATAGTTACACTGCAGTGGCGATTTTGAGACTTTGATGAGTGATTATGCAGAAACTATTGAGAGTATAAATTTTTTTAACTGGGGAAATGACGTGTTATCTGGTGTGTAAAAGTTGAACAATTATTTGGCACAAATGTAAAAAAAAAAAAAAAAAAAAAAAAAAATTGCCAAATTTTACGGGCCTAATGAGCATTGTGCAAATCTTCCGCCGTTACCAGATTATTCGAAAACTGCTCATTGCACATGAGCGATGTCTGCTTAGAAATATAATTCATTGAACGTTACACGTATGCATACCCACCTCAAATTCATCAACTCTTTGCAACATGTTTGCAGCCTAGGTAGGGAGTCGCCTTAAGAAAGGGTTCAGGAGGAGCAAGAAAGTCCGCTCTATGGAGAGTTACGATTCGGCCGCTTGCCCGTAAAGTTCTTCGTGTGGCTGGCGAGGTGGCTATTTGCCTCGCGTGTCTTATACCTCTGCCGTCGTAATGTATACCAACACAACCCTTCCCTCCCTCTTCCACAACAATAACGACTGTCTTGCACGCGTACTCTACACCGCTGTGACTGGGTGCAGCCACAGGCCGTAGCATTTTCATTTATATCCACTCCAGAAGCGCTACCGGGAAATATGACCCGCTCACGTACGGCTCCGTAGAATTTAAACGACGACCAGCCTTAAAACTTCCGCTGTTAAAATACGAATTAAATTACCTAAGCGTATCGTCTCCGTGGCCGCAGTTACCTCACACATCTCGCCTGACTACGAAGGCTCGAAATTTAGGTAGCCGTACGCGGGAGAGACAATCAGAAAATTTTATTTCAGATAAATATCTCTTAAACTACCGGTAACTGTGAGCTGCGTCACTATAGTAAAATACTCAAGTAAGGGAGTAGGGTGGTGAGGAGTAGTCTTCTCGGAACAGATCTTTGTTATTTTTTGGAAGTAAGTAAACTTTGATAATGGCTACTCATCGTTTACAGGCCAAACTATTTTAAGGCATAGTTAACAGATGAAAATGTTTCTATAGACGTTATAACAACTCGTACGTAAATAAAATTGCGGTTCACTTACTTTCAATGTTACCGTTTTTCGTTAGGTTACGTTATTTTACATTAGGTTAGTTTTGGTGTTATTTTACCTTTAAGTTTTCCATTTTTTGTTAGTTAAGATTACCTAACATCATCTACGTTAACGTAACGTACTTTCATATAACGATCTATTGAACATTAATGTTACATGCCAAATAAGTTTATATAGTTTGAAACCCAGAAGTGTTTTCAGTTAACATAATTACTTTATTGTATACTCCATGTGTCAGAGTGCGTGACGTATTTTATTTTCATTTATTTAGTTATAGTCCATTGAAAAGTTACATTTGGGGTTGCGTTTTTTAGAGGACGCAATTTTATTTTTTTGATGTGTAGGGGGGGGGGGTCAGTGTAAAGCTAAAAACAAGTTTGTGGGGTCGCCACCCTTGTCCCACGGCCGCCATCTTGAAAATAGGGGTAGAAACGGTTTTTACGATATATCTCTTACACTATTTATTTGATAAAAAAATTTGTTAACATATTTTGTTGCAAATTAAATTCTCTACAACTTTAGTCCAGTAACTTTTTGTCGTAGAACTATAAATAAAAAAGGTATAAGCGAAAATGTTCAGAAATTCGAGAAAAAAATTTATATTTTTCGATGTAACTTTTTTTTTTTTTTAAATTTAACGAAAAAATGATATCAGCCAATTTTTGTAGATAGTTTTTTGAGGAACAACTTTTATAATCAACATTTTTTCATTAAGTCAATAGCTAAGGTTTTACAGCGCTCCGAAGTGAGTACTATTTTTCAGTATTCTTAACTATACCTATATTATACGATTTGTCAATAAAATGCAATTACACTAAAGCAAATTAAGAACGACATAAAAATACAATTACATAGTGTACAATACACAATACATAACAATTAATGAATGACACAAAAATACAGTAGCATAGTGTACAATACGCAATAATCAATAGAAAAACAATATTAGCACAATATTTACATGAATGTTTACGTGGATATAACAGTGTACAGAAAAATATAGTTGCAGTCATAGGACTTTAAAGTAGACACTAATAATATCACTAACTGAATATGGAGCTGTTTTTAAGAGGTAGTCTTTGATGTTTCTTTTAATCGTGTTAAGTGACTGAGATTCCAGGATTTTAGTCAGAGGTTTAGGTAAAGCATTTAACAGTTTAAGGCCCATGAAATATGGGTTTAGTTCATATTTCTTTGTTGAGTGGGAAGGAATATGATTCTTATTGAGAGATCTGGTAAAGTGGTGGTGTATTACCCAATTTTTTTCATGTTGTGTATTTTGAATAGCATACAGGATGACAGAATATTCATAGAGAGCTGAGAAAGTTAGAATTTTTTGTTTTTGAAAAATAGGCTTGCATGTATGTTTGTTCTGAGGTATTATACCATAATATATTTGTTCTATGCAGTCAATGGAGTCAAGTGAGTGTTGTGTATGAGGAAGATTAACGAAGATAGGACCTGATGGTGTAGCTGTGGACAATGTGAGAAGGCTGGTAAGAACATAGGAGATGTGCGGTGGGTCAAGCTACAAATATTAACGCTTTTACGGACATACAAAGTTTGGCAGCTTACATGTGTAACTAGGAGACCTGTAGTTAGACAATGCCCATAGTGTACCCTGAAACAGTGTCACTACCACTTTAATACTCTCAGCATTAAACTGAACTAGCTGGTCAAAAGTAGAATTTATTTAGGAAGAAACATTACATGACAGTTATTACAGTAAGGCTTGCTGGTGCACACTACATTTTAAATTTTTTGATCACATTAAATTGTATGATTGAATCTGAAGTCCACGCCAGTCAATAATTAAATGTTTAAAATATTTTTACATGTAATTCTTCCTGGCACCCACTATTATACTTAAATTAACACTATGTAGTGTAGCCGTGAACTAGTTACAGTAAACTTCTAGTGAGTACGTAGTTGCTTAGCATTAGTTACAGTTAGTAGTCATGTGTTCAAACAAACATAACAAGTCTCATGCTACATACACACTACTGCGTTTTCTGTAAGGGTATCCAGTATCGTCAGTTTAAAGCTAATTGAACAAAATTAAATTATTTGGGTCTTCGCTTACTCTAACGAAAAATGTAAAACTTAATGATAAAATACCTATCAAAACCCAAACTAACCTAAAGAAAAACGGAAAATTTCAAAGTTAGTGAACTACAATTTTTTACGTACGAATACTTTTAAAATCTTTAGAATCATTTTTCGTTAGTGAACTATGCCATTAAAATCTTTAGTTTGGCCGGTATACGATGAGTACATATCCTTAATATTTACCTTAAAACTTCTAGTAATACCATTTTTCAATAATAAGAAGTTGAAATATGTTAAGCGAAATTATTTAGCTCGGTGAAACACTAAAACATAGCATTTTAGTTTTTTTTCCTATTTTCTCGTAAAAATAAAAGGAACATAATTTTCACACAGTATGTACATCACATGTTTCCATGTTTGTATGTTTGAGACTTTTAATTACATGCCAATTAATAATAAGAAAAACAAATTTATTTAAAATGAACAACACGTATAAATTTTGAGCAGATTTAAATAACGAGAGAAAGATTAAAAAAAAAAATATTGATGGTAGAGTAACAGGACCACATTTTGGCTACAGTTAGTTAGTTTTACTAATGAAAAGTATCACCACTTAGAAGTCTGCGAATTCGGAACGTGATCGAGGTTTAGGAGCGCGTTGGTTATAAAGCCGATTCTTGTTCGCTTGTCGCATGTAAGATTATGGTGGTCAACACTGGTGTGTCTTCCTCTTGATGCCTGACGGTTGGAGAAACGTGGCGGGCATTGCAAGAGTTGACGGCTTTTCTCGGCGGTCAACCATTTGCTCTGCACTTGCAATCGCGTCACCGCACCTCATCTATTACTCAGGTCGACAGTGTGACATACGTATAACTCGGGCCACACTAACGTTGATTCTACAACAGGTTAGGAATATCAACGTTTGAAGTTTAGCACAGGAAAATTTCTGCCGCCTGAGCGCTGGTATCGGTAAGAGATGTAAACCGACCAATCATAGAGCTTTCCTGAATTTTAAGCGACATGAAGTTGATGATTTGAAAGCCAAAATTTGTTTGTTTTTTACTATTAAATTAAATGACTTTTCTGTTTACCATACCTAGTTAAAAATTATTTACTGCGGTTTCGTATTTTATTAGATGTTAGCGATTGCAGCGCTGCAGTGGCAGAATTTTTCCCAGTAACGTACTCTCCCATAAGAGTGAGAGGTTTTGGTCAGCGCTTAACATCGAGGTCTACAGCACTGGTGAAGGATGACATGAGGTGAGTATGGAGCAGCGCCGGAATGAAGGGGCGGGGGAAACAGGAGATCTCCGAGAAAACCCGACGACGCTGTCCGGCGCTATTCCCACATGCGAGAATCCTGGGACCGACCCCTCTCCCGTAAGAAAACACATTTTCTTTTCAATCTGTAGTGGAATTAACCTTAGCCACACTCTCTATCCAGCCTTCTCTCATCCTTAAGGCTCGGCTTCAGTCGCCATATTGAATTTTATTATTTTTTCACTTTTTTGGAATTATGAAAATAAAATTGTGAAGTCGGCGACTACACAGCAAATTCTATCTACTTTGTGCTACAGAACAAGCATGGCAATTGAGCTAGTAATGTATAGTCAGATCGCAATTTGTCGTGAAAATTATGAATATAAAATTATTTGCCACACAGATTGCGGCGTAACTATAAGTTAACAGCTAAATCGCAATATCTCTACTGTGGTACACGGTAAACAGAATATACGGTATAGTCGCGTATTTAACATTTTTATTCTCAGAATTCAAAAATAGCGACAAATATTAAAAGTCAAAATGGCGACTGAAGCCAACCTTAACGGCACTGTTTCAGGCAGGATACACCACGTGGATTTTCGTTGTATGCCTTCTCACATATGTAAAACAACTCGCAGTATGGTAGGTTTTAAATGTAAGTAAACTTCTATGATACCGTCAGTGGGGATATAGTATTACGTGAAGGCGAGCGGTTTATTGCATCTCTTGTCTTTCTATTTTTCATGGACAATATTAGGAGACAAATGACCGAGCACCGCACTTATTCCCTACCGCTAATCTTGGCGCCGTGCGAACCATTAGCCGTCCTAGTCGTGACATCAACCTGGAAAGCAAGCAATACCCGGATACCACTTATTGCCCTAGATCGGGGCTCTCCTGGACGATCATGGAAGCTGATACTACGAACTAGAGTCATCTGGGTCCAGCTCGTATCATCACTGACTTGTGAGAATGATCTGAATTTTCTCACGGCCTAGTATAAACAGAGTTCGTGGCGGCTGAGTGGGCAGTGGTTGTTTGGCGCTTAGCCTGTGCGTGAGTAGTGACGGGGAAGACAATATCGGCGGCGGATGAGACGACAGAGGCAAGATGACGTCGTGTGACGGCTGCAAGGAGGAATGCGGAAACTTTAAAATGGTCAGCGATTGACAGCGACGAGGAATGCACGGAAATATTGCGGACAGTGTACATTTGAGCGCGCGTGTGTGTATGCTATACGAGAAATTAGACTAGTAGAAAAAGCTATTACTGTAATTAGTGAGAATGTTCAAGAAAAACACGTTATATTTCTTGAGTGGAGTTACTAATGTAATTCGAGGACCACAATTTGTGTGAAAGACGTTATTAGTTTACTGCTCATGTATGTATGGATATTAGATGTTAGAATTATTAAGTGTTAATGTAGATTTGCAGTTCTGAGTTGTAAGTAAACAATATTTTGTAAGAAATACGTATGACAATTTTAATATATTAAGTACATTAATCAATGTATAGTCTTATTTTATATATATCTCTATTCCAGTCAAATTTGGCTGCACCCACGGATATAGCTTGTGATAACACGTAACTTTATTTTTACTTTTACACATTTTTGCTTTAGTAACCAGATGCAATATTATAATTATAGGATGTTTTGTAATTACCGAGAGACGTACTTACATTCGGGAGGACATGCGTTCAATTTCGTTTCAGTCATCCTGATTTAGGTTATCTGTGGTTTTATAAATTACTCAGGACGAAATATTGGGCGCCTTCTAACTATACAGGCCATGGCCGATTCTTTCCCCGTTTCCCGTCAGTCCGATCCAATAGCCTCGTGTCTAATGTAGCTGTTGACGAGACGTTAAAGGACAGTGCCTACCAAGCTTGCAGGCGCGAAGTTTAGATGAGGAATGCATGTTAAACAAATTACGTCTCGATGGATGAGTTTCCAGCCGATAAGTATTAAAAAGCTTATAAATTTATGAAAGTCAGTGAAAAGGATTTTAAAATTAACGTAAATTTTAAATTTATAATATATATTTTTTAAATATTATGAACAGTAACTAGAAAGACCTCTTTTGTAAAATATATGTTTCCGCGTATACTAGTATCTCCGAAATTAACTGTTATGGGAATACCGACATTGAAAGCTATTTTAAATAGACGCCACGTTTAAGTTCAGTTCTATCGTATGTCATTACAGAGATATAAAAATTAACATAGCCGGAAATTGTATTATTAGCGCTCTCTTGAAGGTAAAGAAGGAAAGTGTATAATGTAACCTGCAGCTCAATAATTTTTTTTTTCGACACATGCAATAATATTATATAGCTGCATATCTAATTTACTTGCTATTGGACTACAACGATCCTAGTAGCACGTGGGCTCACTTGAGAGCCTGTCTTTAACCTGAGGACATCGTTTACGGTGGGGTATCAGTAGACATACAGGATTATTTTATTTTTCGCTTTTTTTTTTTTAATTTTGCGAAGAAACGTGTAAAATTAGCGATTTTGATGTGAATTATATTTACCTTTCTCTACAGTATAAGCATTGCAGTTGAATTTTTAACGTATACTTAACCTCATATCAGTCCGGCAAACTAAGAAAATAAAATACATTGTTTGAATAGTTGCGACCTGAATGAACGTTAAAAGTTCGAGTGCTATTCTAATGTAGTGCACGGTAAATATAATTCACGCTATAATTGAACATTTGACGATATCCTGATAAAAAAAAAGCGGAAAGTAAAATAATAATAAGGTATGAAGAGTGACAATTTAGCACAGGAATACTAAATATGTGAAACAATAGCTCACTACAACGATTTATCTGTACTAACGCAAATATCTAACGAAATTAATTTCATTAACTATTTACAAAAGTTACATATAGTATCAACATTTAAGTTATTAAGATCACTATTGACGAGGCCGGCGACGTCAGAATAAAATTTATTTCAAATTCGGGTTCTGATGTTGGAGTCTTTGCAGGGTCAATTCCTACCAACTTCGGACGTCTTCGTATCTGTATTTAGTATGCACCTTGACAGCGACACAACTCGGTGAAAAAAGCGTAGAAAAATTGACATTGTACGGCGACTTCTTCTTACGATATTCATATTCAGTGATATTACCGACTGACGTTACCTGCTCGGGCTGGCCAAGGAATAACTTCATCACCACAAAACGTTCAGATAGAAAGTAAGCACGGTTAGTACAGGTGACGTACCCACGAGTAAAGAGGGCATCGTAAATGTCGCACGAGACGGCAGCGGCCACAAGACGCGCGGAATCAAACACAGGCCCGTATTGACAGCGCCCTCGCCCAAGTCGCGTCGTTGGTCCTGCGAAAGTCTTCGGGCGGCACGGCGCCGGTGGTCTGCGGCTCGGTCTTTGATGTCCGCGGACCTCACCGGGCGATGGGATTGTCTCTCCCATTCTCCCATCCTCCTCCCACACCCATGCAGAGAGGCGCCTTTGTCTGCTGTCTTGTGCCCCACAGTGTCTTGACAGCGTGTCCCAGCTGATGGGTGACGGCGAATATTATGCTAGTGACCCTAGCGAAACGGGCGACGGTAAATTTAAATAACATTTTTTGGGAGGTTCAGAGAATCTCGGAGAGCATGTTCCAGATTATTTTATGCTTGCCCTGGTCCACGAAATATGTCATATGTGTAATAATTGCTTTATTCTAAACTACGCAGACGCTGACCGCCACGAGACTGGAGACAAAGAGGGTAAGATCCCTTTATAACGACTTTATATAAAGAATACGTTTAATATAGGTAATACAATACAAATATGCTGACTCATAGGCTCTTAAGGGCACGGTCAACAGCAGTTTTCATCGTCACAGTTTTATATCTGTATCAGATATTTTCTTTTTATTTTAGACATACATTGTGTACTAAATGTTGCTCTTATGAAAAATTGTTATACCTTATATTTATTCCGTAGTGACTTATAACCGTCCGACAAACCAAACTAAAAAAAAAAAAAAAGTGAATAACGAAGTTGTAGGCTACAAAGTCTCCTGATTAAAAAATAAATATATAAATAAATCAAAATAATTTTTGTATTTTTAAAAAAGCTCGAAAAATTAAAAATATTAACGTAAAATTTCTGCTTTTTTAAATACAATAATATTTTACATGTTTAAAATATAAGAAACGTTTCAGCCTATAGTAACGTTATTCCATATCAATATATATATATATATATATATATATATATATATATATATATATATATATATATATATATATACACACATATATATATATTTTTTTTTTTCATTTTGGTATGTAAGTTGGTTTGAGTGGCGTACATAAAACCGTTACACGCAATTGTTGAGGTTTATGAGTTACTGTTCAAAAAATATTATAGATAACAATTTTCGTAAGTGCTAAATTTGGTCACAATTTATGTCTAAAATACCTGGTACAGATACAAAAATAAAAATATGATTATGCAAATTGATGTAGACCATGTCATTAAAAACCTCTTCTTGATGTAGACCATGCCATTAAGACCTCGTTGTTAAAGGGTCATAAAAACCCTCTGACCTCACAAATATCCGCCCGTACCCTCATAACTTACAAACTTTATACATAGACCGGCTGGATCATTAAGACCTCCCCGATGAAGGGAAACTAGAAAAATGCATAACAAGACAATTACAAGTGAAAACTTGTTACTCACAGATAATAGACCTAACGTAGTATTAACACATCCATTGATAATACAATTACGGAACAGTACTTGGTGTTCTCTACCGCTACTATGCATTTGCCACATCACTGTCGAATAACTACAGTAGACGATAACCCACGAAGGTTTTGCCGCTCGTTCGAAATTACCTGCAGGGCTGTAGAAAATTTCCCGCACTGCGGTAGTTAGTAACCTGCACCACGGTAGATAATCACCCACACGGCGGTAGAAAATTACACGCGCGGCTGTAAAGGTAAATATTCACACGGCGGTTGGTAATTACCCTAAGGCGGTAGATAATTACCCGAATGGTGGTATATAATTACCCACACGGCGGTAATCACCCGCATGGTAGTAAATAATTACCCGAAAAGCGATATAAAATTACTCACACGGCGGTAGAAAATTGCCTGCGTGGCGATATATAATTAATTGTATGGTGGTAGTGAATTACCGGCACGGCGGTAGATAATTGTCCGAACAGAGGTAGATAACTACCCGCACGACGATAGATAATTACCCACTCTACGGTAGGAAATTACCCGCACGGCGGTTTTTATTATTCGAACGGCGTTAGATCCTTACAAGCACGGCGGTAGATAATCATCTGCAGTGCGGTAGATAATTAGCCGGTAATCGTTCAAATAATTTAAAAAAAATGAGGATTTAAAAATTAAAGTATGCTTATGAAATACTGCGTTTAGGGGTTCTACGAACGTATACAAGCTTTCTATAGCAAATTCCTTAGTTAGGTTCAATTAGCATTCCTGACAGTGACGATCTTTCTACCTCAGCCTGTTAACATGCTATTTACATTTTATATATCCTCTGTATAATAAATTTCATGGAATATTTATGTACATCCTAAGAGAAAAAAAAAACAAAGTATTGTAAATTTACAAGAATAAATGCAGCCTTTGCGAAGGAAGTAATAAAATGTGAAAGTTTCCGGGTTCTTACTAACATTCTGACATTCACTATACTAGTATATGTCAATTAAAATGTCTAGATTTTTACTCGCGTCTGAGGATTGGGGCCAAGGAATCAACATTGGTGATACTGGAATATTTACAAAGTGTCACATCGTCGCTATGGCAAATTACTGAACCGGTGTACTGTTCGTGTCAGTCCTGAGTCCTTAGCGTCTTAGGTATTTTTCGTCCTCAACATGATGTACGCTACAGTAACACAGAAGCAAACGTGTCGTCCTAACTAAAGATGTTACTACAGCTAGTATGTGCGTCACATGCTGTCGGCCTCGCTATATTAAGTGCGCGTTCACTTCAGTTTTCAAAGTCTTTTTTAAATTTTATATTTGTACCTGATATTATTTTTCATATTTTAGACATAAATTGAAATTAAATCTTCCTCTTAAGAAATGTACGTATCTCTCATATTTTTTTGCGTAATGAGTCGTAAACGTCAAAATTGGTACTTTACAGTTTTATGCACGCCACTAATACCAACTGACATACCAAACAGAAAATATTCACAGTGTATAACAATGTCGTAGGCTATGGTTTCACATGCATAAAAAACTAAAACTAAAATATTTTTGTATTTAATTTAACATGCTGAATTTTTAAATGAGGATTTAAACATTTCAACAATTTTTTTAAAATATAGAAATATATACATATTTTTTTTTATTTTCATATATGTCAAATCACAGCCTACAACATAGTTATCCACTGTGATTTTTTTTCGGTTTGTTACGTCAGTTGGTTTTAGCGGCGTACGTCAAACCGTAAAGTGCAAATTTTGACTTTTACGACTCATTACGCAAAAACTGTGAGAGATACACAAATATCCTTAGAGGAAGATTCAATCACAATTTATGTCAAAAATAAGAAAATAGTATCTGGTACAAATGTAAAAATAAAAAAAGACGTTAAAAGCTGAGGTGAACTGCGCCCTTAACTAGGACGAATAACGCGTACCGGCGTGCTCCCCGTAGGTGGCTCGCCTGAACCACAGACTAAATACGTGAAATGACATGGCGGCTCATTTCACACGGGTTTACTTCGCCGCTTATTGGCTGCCCGAGTGATATTGATACCAGCCCCGCGTCTGTTTGGCTACTGCATGTTACAGCAGGTCTCCTGTTGGCCTGGCTGCCGGCTAGCTATGCAAACGCATTACGCTGATTGGCGGGAGGTGTTTCCGCCAAGCTGCTGGCCAGGAGAGATTTTTTCTGGCGTGTGTGACTGAGTTCGCTGTCTTACCGGCTATTTCACTTCTGTATTCCTAAATATTCTGTGCCAGAACCATATACTGGACAAGCGATTAGCAAGTCAGTGATCTGGTGAGTGAGAGATTTTTGGTCAGCGCTTAACATCTAGGTCTTGAGTGCTGCTGAGGAATGATATGAGGTGAGTACGGAGCGACGCCGGAACGAAGGGGTGCGGGAAACTGGATATATTCGAGGAAACCTCCTGACTAGCAGCATCGTCCGGCACGATTCCTACGTGTGAAAATCCGCGGTTGACCCCGCCGGGAATCGAACTTGAATCGCCTTTGTGGGAGGCGAATTATCGGACCATTCGGCCACTGAACTGGTGTGCAGATGTTTAGCATGTATGAGACATTAACTAAAGATAAAAGTATGTTTACGTGCCTGTGCCTTTTATTTTTGAAGACCTCGTACCAAGATTTAGCTACCATAAATAGGACAAAAGACGGCACCCATTTACGCCAATTTCGACTGTAAGAAAAGAAGCTTCGCAGATCACTGAATGAACCGAAATGGGCGTGCACATGTGTAATGTTCTTGAATGCTAAGTTGAAGTCACGTTGAGCAATTTTCGGAAAACCGTCTGTCGGTCGAAGGTCTGAACACCGCGCGTGTGGCCGTAGTAAATTACACAGCCCTCACCACGTACACAACTTTGTATTGCGCGCGGTTCCACGGTGACCTTGGGAGCGGGCATAAATTTCTCCTCCCCGGGACAAAGCAGGAGGCGTACGCTCTCGCCGAAGAAGCTAGAAGAGTTATCGCGCACCCCGTCGACGTCCAACCTCTCGTAATCTGCGCCACAATGTTACCAACTGCGGATGGCTTGCCAAGCGAGAAGGGTACTCCCCATTCATGGCCGAGCACCATTGCACATGCACCATACTTACAGTCTGTCGTATAAAAGAATTTAATTTTTTGACATTTGTGTTGGCATGTATCCTTTTTTTTTTTTTTACAGCTGTTTCAATTGAAAAAGCAATATGGTCCTACATCACTCTGTGCAGTATATCAAAATGAAACCCAGACAGCAGAAAAAACTTGCTACAAGCTTGTAGCAAGCTTGCCAATGCAAGCCAGTAACCTTGCAGCAAGCATGAAATGCAAGCCAACAAACTTGTTATAAGCCTGCTGCAAGTAGCCTAGTTTACACATTTCTAACTTGCTGCAAGCTTGATTTGTAAGCTTGCTGCAAGCTTAATTTGCCAGCCTGAAGAATAAATCAGCAATATTATCACTATCATTCAAATTTACATCTTAAATATTGCTTGTTTATCGACTTGGGACGTTAATTACTAAACATTAAATCTCGGCTCCTGTGCCAAGATTGGAACCACTGACCCCTTGCTTTCAGAGCAGGTATGCTAACCACTGGACTATTGCGAATACTTGAAAGAGATGTTGTAGTGAGAGTCGGTTGTAAGATAACGAACTTTGTTATGGAAATGTTGATGTTCGTGAATTTACTAACAACGGTAAGGATATCAGTTTACTTGTAGTTGTACATAATATCGTAATAGTTGTTTTAGGTAGCATATGAAACAGTGTTACTTTTTAAAGCGCTTGTTCATTTACAAAGTTAAGTTTACATCTCAAGTTCGATCATTATTGATGACACAGAAAATATTTCATGAATTAAGATTGCTAAGGAAAATTTCAATGCAATATCAGCTTAGTATAGGGAACAGGATGCTTGCAGCTTATCACATGACCAGTCTGGCTATGTAAGTGTAATTAAAGTCAAATACACCTTTGTCGCAAGCTTGGTTCAGGTTTGTAACAAGAGTTCTGAGCAAGCTTGCTATGGCAAATTAAATTAAAGTGAAATTTATAAACTTTCTGCAAGCTTGATTCAGGCTTGCAGCAAGTCTCGTGAGTAAGCTTGCTATGACAAGCCAAAATCAAGTGAAATGTAAGCTGGCAAGCAGGCTTGCAGCAAGTCTGCTGCAAGTTGCCTAGTTGTCACTTTTTTATAGTTTTGCAAGCTGACATACTAAAGATCATTTAAGGTTAACTTGTAAGCAATCAAGCTTAACACAAGCTTGTAAAAAGTTTAACTGCAAGCATTTTTCTCAAATACACTTGCAGAAAGCTTGTCAAGCTAAATAATACCTACGCCAGCATAAAAGCTTAAGTCAAATGCAAGGCTTGCAGTAAGCCTACTGAAGCAAGTTTATAACTGCAAGTCAAATGCAAGGTTTTCAGTAAGCTAACATGTTGTGTGGGAAAAGTACTTTCCTGTTACTCTGTGCACACATGGTAGTTTTCAGAACAGTCAAAAACTAATAAATATTACCTAAGATAGACATATATGGCACATTTGGTCAGTTAGTGGAGTACGCTTTTACACAAACCAAATTAGACAGAGGCAAAATACTGTATTTTTTAAATGGGAACCGCTCTAAATGTAAACACAACTGTTAAAATATGGAATTATCTTATGAGACAGACTATACCTGTTTACCTCTGTGAGTTATTTGCATAACACAGAAGTGAGCGAACCTGCACGTTGTTCGCCTACTAGCAGTTTTAGGTCCGGTTTCACCAACGAAGTTTAACTTTGCCATAGAGCGAAATTAAAAAAACTCCACGGAGAGTTAAAACTGAGTTTCAGTTAGAGGTGCATTCCACCAACAACATAGAGAGTTTAAGTTACCAGAGATTAGTTGAACTTGGCTGAAGCACGGCTTGTGTGAGCTGAGTTGCTTTAATTGTGTCGGAAATACCCGAACATTTGTCGGAGATTGCCGAATGCGTGTTTGTTTATTAAATTATTTTATTTGGAAACATTGATACAACGAAATGAGAGGGGAGGGGGAGTGTTTGCGTCATACTATCTAAGGGGTTGGGACTTTGGAGCAAAGCCAGAAAGAAAGACCAGGGAAAGATGGTCCACAAATATAATTTACATTATTTTATTGCTGTAAAGGAAACTGTTTATCTACACACAATTGTTGAATTATTTTCTTGTCTGTATATTTTTTGTTAACCTAAAAATACCAGACGTGGAACAAAGCCTCATATGTATCAAGTATCGATTGTGTTGAAAACCGCGTCGTACAATGAGAAATTTTAGCAAATACACTTGAAAGTAATCAAATAGTTATTTTAGTCCCTACTTATCTGAAGCAAAATTCCAGACAATTTTCTATACGTTTTAAAAGTGAATGGACAGATTGTTATGACAAGCGGAAGTGTATTCGGAAGTCTGTATCATCATATTCGTCAAAATAAGGATTTATTTCTCGAATCCGACGAGGCCGACACACAGGAATAAAGTCTTTATCGTCTCTACCGTCTTCAAATATCAAATTATAAAGTGCCCGCCCCATTTTATTTTGAATTTAAGCGAGATTAGTGAAGTTACCCGGCAAACATCGAGCAATTAAAATTTACTCTCGCTTAAGACGAGAAAATCGAATTTAACTGCTTGGTGAAACCAAAAACATGTATACTCGAGATGAAGTGTCGTTTAATCGAGAATTAATCATTTAAACGTAGTTGATGAAACCGGCCCATAGTGCGCTGCAGTTGCGTAGCGTGGTTGTGATCCAAGACGTACGGTATTAGGGCCGCCAACAAGCTTTGATCATGTGGCGGTCGTATTGCAGACGCCATGGTGTACAGGTTGTCCATAAATTATCTTTACAACTTGAGATTTTATTAACTTTAAAACTATACATGGTAACAACAAATGGTTTTCAACATGTGGCAAGGTAACTATTTTTTTACGTTCCTTGCCATGACTGAAGCAAATAATGACTTTTTGAAAAGCATTTGTTTCTCCGATAAGTCAACTTTTCATGTGTCAGGCCAACTGAATCGTCATATTGTTCCTAACTAGGGATCAGAACCTCCTCATGTTACACGTGAACTGGAAAAAGAAAGTCCCAAAATCAATGTGTGGTGCGGACTTATGCGTGATTACATCATTGGTCCACTTTTTTCACGAGTTTACAGCCACAAGTTGTGTTAACTTGGACATGTTGTAAGAGTTTGCTGTGCCACAACTGGACCATGTGCAACCTGACGTAATTTTCCAGCAAGATGGGCCACCACCTCACTGTTCCGTCTTTGCCAGTCAATATATGGGTGAAAAGTTTCCAAACAGGTGGACTAGACGAGATGGTCCAACTTTATGGCCGCCACGATCACCTGACATTATCCCACTTGATTTCTTCCTATGGGGTTTTGTAAATGATCAGGTACATTCCGAACCAAGGTAACAGACCTGCAGGACTTGAATACATGCATTCGTAATGCATTTCAACATGTCACTGAGGAGATGTTGGAGCATAAGTGGAAATAAATTGAATACCGACTGAACATTATCCGTGCCATTAGAGGTGCACACATTGTTGTGTATGGACGAGGTAAAAAAACTTGATGAGTTACCTTGTCACGTGTAGAAAACCGTTTGTTGTTATCTTGTATAGATGTAAAGATATTAAAGTCTGAAGTAGTGAAGATAATTTGTGGATATCCTGTATTACTGGAGAATTCGTTTCTTGCCTCTTGTATGCTACTGACTAGTGCGTGTACCTGCCTCTACCTGTCTATTCGTTATACATACAGCTCAGCGTTGTGTATAGTCAATGCTTAGCTCCGCGCACCTCGGTGTACTGACTAATATGTATTTCCATTATAGTACTATTGCACATACGTCCAATTTGTCAGTGTATAGAAACAGAATACACCTCAAACGATTAACTTAATGCCACTGTAAAGATAACACGCATATTATAATAAAGACTGTTTCGAAGTTTTAAAAAATTGCGAAATATAAAAGGCATTTTTATTAATGCCGTACCTCGAAATATACGTTCCAGATGTATGCGAGCGAAAGACATAACTGAATTGAACTCTGCTGTACACATTCCATTAATGAAGTTATTAGGTCAGCCATTATACAGTTCGACGGAAGTCGTACAGGCTAGTATAGCATAGGAGCGATACGGCGTTCTTTGCGCGAGTGAAGGTCAAGGTCGCACTTTAAATAAGAGTTGGTGAACGCTAACTTTTTCTTTTCCTTTTCCTTTTTTTTTTTTTTTTTTTTTTTACGTTTGAGATACGGAAACGAGGAGAGAGATAAAACACGTCATCGGATTGCCTTCGGACGCGAAGGGTTAAATATCGTACAATGTTTTCGTATAACTTTTTTTTTCAACGGGACTTCAAGCGATGGCCATGTTATTTTATCTGTGCAAAGTATGTGGTAAAGTCCAATGCCGGTTTGAATGATTTTGTTTTACGGTTACAGTTGATGCTTTCTCAGCTACAGCAACGTGAAAAATTCTTTTTGGGCACTTTTGAGGAGCTTGGTAATCATGTTTTCAATTAGCGGACGACATTTTTAAAACCTCAGGGACACGGTTTGAAGTCTTGTCTTTTTTCGTATCTAAACGTACTGGAAACATTTTTAGTAGTTATACATGAAAAAATACATTCTGTGCCACGCTGCAGTATGTCTAACGTGCCAGGTACCCTAACTCTTGTGTACAGACTGAAGCACGTGGTTTGTGTTCGGAAAAGTTAAATTTTGATATAGGAATGACACAAATTTTCCATCCGAGATAACAGGGCTGTAGGAATGCAATTTAACGTACGTCCGTTGGTCGTATCATTAAAAAGAATAAAATAAAATTAATATACTTTTTCGACTGTAAAGAAAGCAAAGCCGAAGGCTCTCCGAGACTCTTAATAGATTTTATTTGCTTCTAAATAGTGAAATGAGTAACTGAACCTACAGTAAATTGTCTTGGAAATTTCTTCCCTAATTGATTTTCGTAAAGCTTTATTTCATTAATGTGGAATTATCGTTTAAAATGCATCCAAACGTTATGCTGTGAGTCACAGTATAAATTTAATTAGAAATTTTATAAATAACATAGACATGCAGGTTAAGTAAGATCGGACTGTGTAAGTTTGCATGGTGGTATCTTATAAAATAGCAAGTCGAAAATGAGTTATAAATTTTCCATAAAATGACTTACGGTGGAAGTAAAGCTACTTTGAAAATAGAAGGTAAAATTTAATTTTATATGAAGTAAAGCACAACTTGATATAAGAATCGACACTCTGAAATGTGCCAAAACAATGCATGACCAATATTTTTTGATTTGATTTAAAGCAACTAGCTTTTTAAAGTACATTTTTAAGGTAGTATTACTCGCTATCCGAAAATGTATTACACATTTTGGATTTACTTTTTGTTAAGCTGTTTCACAAAACAAACACACTTCGTCTTGACTTAACCGACTCTTACACTATCGATCGCCTTCGTAGACGAAACCGTCTTTAAGGGTATTGCAAGTGGAGAAAAGTCATAATTTAATATTTGTATGAAATAGTGTTAGACTTGTAGACGTTGAATGGGAGTACATGTTCCTTTCACAAAACAAAAATAACTCCGCCAGTTTGTACTTAAAAGTAAAAATTTTCACATTTTTCGTTCTTATAAGCTGCAAAAACCAATTATCGTAATGAAATGAAAAACTTCAATTTGAAACTGCTTGCCAAAGACTACTCGTTGACAAGTTTTAAAATTCATTACAAAATATTTTGTACTTAAATTTAGGAATTTAGAATTTTTTGCTTCTTATATTTATTTTCTTAAAAACAAAAAATATAATAACAATAGTAATTGACTTTAAAACATGCCCAGCAATAGTCGATGACATGTGGTTTCAATGTGAATTTCTTCATCTCATTATGTGCATTGGTTTTAACGGCTTATAAGAATGAAAATAATGCAAATTTTGACTAAGAAATGCCACTATGGGAAAACTGGTTTTGCTATTTTTGATAGTAGTAAAATGTACTCCGATGTCTACAAAACTAACACTATCTCATATGAAAATAAAATTACGATTTTTCCTTTCTTATACGATAAACTGGGATAAATTGACCACTAATTACTTACTCTTTCCTTTATAAAACATTTCTTATGCAAGAAAATAATATAATGAACCCTTTATTACAACATAGTTTGGTTTGAAATAAGATCATGACCTAAAACATAAACTGTCCACCTAGCTAATTTAGGATACTACCGCCTAAACTGTAGGAATGACACGATATATTATTTAATGTACACCGCAGATAACATTATCAGTCACTTTTAGAGTGCCTGTATAATTACTCGGCAAAGTACAAGTTAAATTAATCCAGCCTCACTGAAAATTCAAAAGTAATACCTGACATAATAAATTTGACTCCTAACGTAGGCTAATACTAAGCCATTTTTGTACAACGTTTGTATACCAGTCCCTGACGGAAAACCTGCTTTACAATCATCAAGTTGTCATTAATTTTTTGTTTACCAGCTAGTTAAATATCTAGCGTCATTACGTCTTGGTTGTCATGTACGCAACTTGATGAGATTGCGTTACATACAACGCCTAACACATAGGCAATATACCAGCCACTTCGGCATTGCGTGTTGTGGGTATCAGGCGTCTGCGGTTTTTCAGATTCGCATACTTAAGTTTCTCTCACTCGTTTTTAAGTAGGTACCATAACCTGAAATATGTGACAATAATTAACATGAATAATATTATTTCTGATGACTTTTTAAAACTCACCAAAAGAGAATTTTCAATATAAATAAGGATGTAATTTTCTTTCTACAGCAATGAACATTCGTAGAAGATGAGTATAGTAATGTGTCAAGTATATTTATAATTCAGTTCTTTTAACTTGTACCTGCAGCCGCTACATTTATAACTAATTATTTCGTAAATTTTCTAGTAATAAATTTGTGTGTGTCACTGACAAAGTATATTAGTGTATTATAAATGTGAACTTCGTATACAATTTATGGCTGATGAAAAGAACGTTTGTTATATAATATTACTATTGTATAATATCATGTAAATTTTAACCGATATAATATTGGCCGCAGACGTTTTACTTGATAATTTAGAAGGTAATTGCTTTTTTCGAACCAGTTCTCCCGCAATGTTACAATACATACTTCTAATACAAAACAACTACTTCTCAGCTGTAAACACGCGTTACTCTGTTAACGTAAATTTTTATAAAAGACTCATAACATATCAGGCCGTACAACGAAATTTTTCGTTTAATTAACATATTCGTTCCTCTCATAAACTGGTATGGTACGGAATATGAACTAAATTAAAAATTAAAATACAGTATTACAATTAGACAAACAATAATCCATTTAAAGGTGATACACGTCTACATCCAAAAAATACACCTTATATTTCACTGTGTTTTAATTAACAACAGTTGTATTATTTAAAGTATAAAATGTACCATAAATGGTGTAATCCCTGGCAGGGGAGAGGGGAGGGTCAGGGGCGCACAATCCCTCCCCTAGAACAGAGGGTTGTACAGTAGAGGCATTGTACCCACCCTAAGTTTTAATATTTTAAAATTTTTACAAATTATGCCATCTGTATATTCAATATGTAGACTCGAAAGCCACTTAAATAGCACCGATTTTCACATTAAAATCCTTTTTTTTTTTCGTGGTGGGACCCCTGGACTCCTCGCTTTAATTAGTCGTTATAGGAAAAACTCGGAACGATCAACGATCCTGGTCCCCCCTCCTTAACATGAATACCTTCCACCGCCACAGGGTGTAGTAACTTTTAAAAGCTAATAACTAACCATTTGGACTGTACAGCTTCTCAGGAAGTACAGTATTTAACAATAATAACACCTAAGCCAACTTTGAATATGGTAAACCAAATTTGCCGCTGGCTGTGAGACACATTTTTGGAAAACTTACTCACTGAAAATGAACCATTTTAAAAAATAATAAACACTTGACAACTTCTTAAGTCCAATGTTTTAGCAAGGGAATGGAAGGGTATCTAAAGCCAGTTTCGCGCGCACGCGCGCGCGTGTGTGTTGAGCGTGTATATAATTGTTTAAATGTGTGCCTAACTCTATCTCTCTCTTTCTATATAACCGTTATTTAATAAGATTTTCTTTCCAACAATTAAATGAGATTTCATTAATTTTGAACAGGTTTACTCGATCACCAGCATATGTCTAAACCTGTATGCAATGGACGACTTGAAGTACACGCCCCCTGACGTCACCGCAGGGGAAAAGTACTGTGGGAAACAAAGCTTGTTTACAAACATGCTGATTTGTTAGTTGGTAATTGCAGAAAGCAAAAATGTTGCGCATTCAGAGATTTGCACGCAAGGGTAAAAATATTAGTTTCAATTTCATGGCTAAGATACGCAAATAAATAAGATTAATGTTTACCTGAAAAAACGGCAAATTCGAAACAAATAATCAATTTTCTTGACGTACATCTCATCCGGGACATGTGACGCCAAACAGCTAAATGAAGGTTATGTTCGGCTGCGATATCCATGGAGATAGGAATTGTATCCCACACCTGACTGAAGCTCCGCCTCTTTTCAAGTCGTCCATTCAGGGTCTCGTGTGTCATTGGACACTAAAATAATTACTCGGGTTATTGTTTGAACACCACAAGCTGAACTTTTGTCCTATAGCTTAATATCGCCGTCTATAATGTTTCAGTAACATATGTCATTTTACAAAAGTGCTTACGAACGGTAGATGTGTGCATTTTTCCAAAACACATTTATTGACTTCTCCAGGAATCCTAATGTTTTGAAACTTGGTGTTAATATATTATAAAATTGATTATAGATATTTTTTTATTTTAGCATCAAAATAATAAATGATGATTTTAGTGTTTGTTACCGTTCGTTTAATATTTTCATGCACGCATTAATCTAACCAAACATAAATAATGTTTTCTTTTGAAATTTCGTGAAACGTCTGTATATGGGAAAGTTTGAAAATTCATAATCTTTAATACACTAATGCGTGAAGTAGTATTTTAAATTTTTTATTTCACCAAAATACGTATTTTTTTTTATCGCAATACGTCTTGAGTAATTTTAGGCAGAACACAAACGGTTTGAAACACTTAAATATAATGTTCATAAACTGAGAATTAATAGGATTTTTTTTTCGATTCGCCATTTAATATGCATGGCTGCAAGTTTTACATAGGTTTTAGTGTGAAATTTTTTTGTACAACTTAAACCACTTCGAAGTGGGCCAAATTACGGCCTTGTGACATCTTAATTGAAATGGGGTCGAGTTTGGAACAGTGCTTGAGCACTCGTCTCCGCCACGACGATCCAGGTTCGATTACCGGCGGGGTTGGTATTTGGATTTTTGCATGTGGGAAAAACGTTGGCGGGTTTTCTCGGCGATCTCCCGCTTCTCCCACCACATCATTCCGGATGTGCTACATACATCATGTGACTCCTCACCAGCGTCTGGGTGAACGTATTTTGCGAGTTTGAAGCGTGGAGGCGAGGAAGCAATAAGGACGACACAGATCGCGCATCAAACTTCGCCATTGCCTCTAGGAGCAAGTCGCTGAACTTGCGTGCGGTCTTCTCGCCGACAACGCATATGTACGAGACTTTCAGTGGCGAACCTATCGATTTATGACGTCATGTTAAAGCTAAAGGTGTATTGTTTAGGCGGTTCCGGATAAAATGAGCACTCAAAAAAGCCCTGCTAAAGTTATATTTTCAGCAAATGCATGTCTTTCCGCACGTAACGGTTAACAACGGCAAATGTCTGACATCTTTGGACACGCCACGTAATGTTTGCGCGTGTAAGAGAAATTGTTTAGTCAGTAGGAACCTATACAGTTTGATAAAAAATTTTTAATTAATTATATAAAATTAAGATATGTCGACTTCAGTCGCTTAGTTTCAGAAGTTTTGTAGTTAAATAGGAAAAGACATGGAACTACATTCTGTTAATTTGTTGCCAACCATACAAGCTGTAAGGGGACTATTGTTAATGTTAGATTATTTGCAGTAATGGCTAGTGGTATTTTTCAAAGGTTAAATTTTTAGCGTTCACTTTATTCCGAACGTCCTATACACGCCTATGCCTTTCAAAATATTCTGCGCTAATATATACCCTTAAAAGTGCGTGGTAGATAAATAAACGCTGAAAACGTCAATTAAGTTCTAGGCTTTTTTTAGAATCCAATATGGATAAAATACTCAATGACAATCCTAGATAATGGTATTTGCCAACTTCATGTGTAAATATTTATCCAGAATTACTCATTCGTTACGCATGATCTCTTGCACAGCAGTTAAATGCACGAGGTTCCGGCGTCAGAGATTGTGCCTCAGAAGTTCGTAACACTGGAAACAATTTTGTTTAAAACGTTGGCTAAAACTGTTGTCTAGGATAATTATTGTTTAATTTTCACAAATTGGCTTCAAGAAACCTCCAGTTATATATTAATGCATTTATCGTTGTATTATGTACCACACCCTGTTAAAAGACTGCAAAAACTCCTATTTTTGACATTACCTGCCGTTATAAAATATACTTTAGGCCGCTAATGGGTAGCAGTGCATTTGGAACAGGTACACACATGTGTTAACGATATTTAAATGCCATTCCTAAGTAGACGTTACTCGTGTGAAAAGTAGTTTTCGAATAATTTTCTGTGCAACCACTCAGTGGCCCTGGGCATACACTCTAAATAAACAGTTTGTAAATTTGCGACACGTGCGTATACGAGCGCTAAGAAAGTATGCATGATAGAATAGTTTCCCAGACATCCATGGTAGCACTCGTAAACTTGTTTATAAAACAGTCAAATGTATACTGAAGTTAACAGACTTGTATTGTAACAACTGTAAAAGTTTGCATATTTACAAGACGGAAGTATGATAACTATCCCATACTGCGTTTAGGTTAATTACTTTCCTAAACATTTTAGGAAGTTTTTTGACAGTGTACGGTCACCGTTAAGTGCAGACCAAATTCTCTTCACGCATTCCAATGTTTGAAATTTAAGTCTGTTAAAAATACATGAGCACGGATTTTATCACGTCATGGCAAGGCACCTGGTAAGTGAAAGGACACTTAAAGGACACGAGGTTTAACAAGAAGCACAGAATGGTTTGTGGATGCGTGCGTGATTAGGAAACCTGGCAGTGGGGCCAGGAACAAATGTCACGTGGTTTATTTGGCGCGGGATGACGGCTCAGAACAATCGCTCGTTCACCTTGACCGAAAAATAAAACTTGCAAGGCGTGCAGAGGGGCTCTTTGCTTGAACGAAATATGGCGTCTACTCGCAGAGTAGCCTTTACACAATTTCCGTACAACGTCCACATGTTGAGAGTACAGCATCTTTAAAGGTCGTCTGCGCAAGTGACTCTGAGAAAATTCTAACGTCGCTCTGAGTAAAATGTGAGGAATTTTTGTTACAGAATCGTGTGAGTAAAACCCTATTAAAATATACATATATTTAAATCTTAAGGCCTTTGCCTACCTCACAGCAGTGGCGTGAGCAAGTTTAGAAATAATTTACGTGTTAAATTATCTTCGGAGGTTCCTAGTCATTTTTACTGACATAGTTTTCGGAAAGATTACATTTTCGGCGTTGAGAAGTCGTGAATTTTGATACAGGAATATCAGTGTAGGGAAACATTTATAAGTAGGTGTTAGGTAGTGTTTTGAGGATAAAAATAATTAACTTTTTTTCGTGGTGTTTAAAAAACTACCTGAAAGATCCTAGATCAGTATATGATGCAACGAGATAAACAAAATGTTAGTGATAACATGAATGTAGGTTAGACGAATATTGAACGACTTTTAATATGTCATCATGTAATTGCGTATTCTTACTCCAGCCAGTTCTCAATGGTAGGCATTAAATGACGTTATACGCAACTTTATAGGATACGAACTGGAAGAAGAATCGACTATGGCCTTTGCTGAGGAACATCGCCTTATAAATTTCGGGAAAGCACGCAAAGCGAAATCAGGATGGCCGAAGACGAAACTCGAACACTGGTCCTTCCGAATGCGAGTCCGTGTTACTGTTTGTTCCACTATAGTTCGGTAGAAGTTTTTCAAGATAAATCTAGGGATTCAAACAGGTCGATCATAGATAAAAAATATTTTGGCAGTTCTGGTTATTAATATTTATCATGAGTGAATAAAACTGAGTCGGAAGTTGTAGAATGAGCATACAAGTCACAAAAACAAAGCTTTTCCGGAGAGACGAAAACACTAGCAAGAACATCTTTACGGAAAATCTAGCGCAATTTTTTTTTCCACTCGTAGGTTTTATGTTAATCAAACACTACTGCCATCAAAATGACAGAATTAGGTAAAATATATTTCAAATTAGAATATAATTTGCATTGTGTAGGTATGTAATTTCTGCAAATTTTGGGCTACATGTACACCCTTTCTGCAATACTGACTTTGTTCGTGAGCAGTGTTTAAAGCAATACAACAAATAATAACCTAAATATGACATCACTTTGGCACTGATTTTGTCCTCATAACTCGACATTTTACAAAGAAAAGCATACAGTATGGAAGAGCGGGATTCAACTGATACACAGGCTTGTCACGTTAATAAATCATCAAATCTTCCACGAACATTCCTTACTTTGCATAAAGGACACATGAAATCGTTATGTGCACTTTCTGTATTTCTCCCATTTTATATGGCCTCCAATCTTCAAGAAAAATTCATCTTGCGTACCTGAGTTCTCTCTGCACAGTTTGATGTAACTGTCATTAAAATTTTGTTTCAAGCCTTACCTGGAAATTAATTTTTTGACATGTGCACATTCTGCAACTTTCGATTCAGTAGGATGCTGCAAGTGATTCCCCAGAAAAGCGTTATTTATACTGTCAAAATATTTATGACAGCGTTAGCAAAACGTTATTTTTTAATATCGTCATCCACCTATCCGTCCTCGTGATATGATAGTTTTATATTAATCTATTGTTTCAGACGACATTTATTGTTCTCCTGTCTCCGCAACTTAAAAGCGGAAAATTGAATATAGTACACATGCCTCCTAATATGGCCGCCTGCCCAGGCCGTTACAAGATTATTCGAAAACTGCTCAAAGCACATAAGTGCCCTCTGCTTAAGAACAGCTTTCGAACAACTTTACACGTGTGTATACCCATTTCGTGATCACCACTGATCATTCAAGCATACTTTATAGCGGGCAGAAATTTCAACAATGGACGTTTTTGCGGTTCATTTTAGATATAAAAATCATGACGTATTATCTTTTAACAGGCATAGGCGTGTACAATTCACAGTTGACTTCAATATTATATCACAAAATGATAGTGTCACCACTGAATTTTGTGACAGAGGCAAGTTTTCGGCGAGAAGACTCCACATCAGTTCAGTGGCTTGCAGGGGCCGAGTGGTCAAATTTCCTATGGGACTTTAAGTGGTGACCCTTGCCGACCCCCCGTAGCTCAGTTGGTTGAGTGACCGACTTGGATACGAGGGGTTCTGGGTTCGATTCCCAAGTCTGGCTGGGTGTACAATTTGTGTTTGCCCGTTAGCGTCTTTTCAATTGTCAGAGTCACCATATACTGTCACAACTGGGGAATTGTCAAATACTAAAGCTGTAAAAAGGGGGGGGGGGATGTTTGGCTCGTTGGCGATGTTGCGACCTCGCCAAGGAGCCTAACATTTTTGATAAAAAAAAAGTGGTCAGACCACTCGCCTTCCACAAAGGCGATCCGGGTTCGATTCCCGGCGGGGTCGGGCCGCGGATTTTCGCATGTGGGAATCGTGCCGGACGATGGGGATCTCCCGTTTCCCTCGCCATTATCATTTCGGCGCTGCTCCATACTCACCCTCATGTCACCCTCCACCAGCGATAAATATATCGATGTTAAGGGGCCCGCCTCGTGGCACATGTGTTTGTGTGAGTGAGGTATGGTGCTAAGGGCAACGTCGTATGGGCCATACAACGGTGCGTCGTCTCTACGCTTAAGGCATGCAGCCTTCGCGAAAAAAACAAATTTCCTATGGGACTTTAAGTGGTGACCCTATTGTTTTATTTACAAAATCACTTTAATAAAGTCAAATTCACTACCCTTAAGTGGTTTCACATGTATTCGGCTAGTATATTTTCCGCTAAAGCAGCCTGAAACCCCCGTTTTAACCCATTTTGACGTGCCCTAAAATGGTATTTCTAATACGTGTGTTGTCTTGAAAGTACTTTAGGGCAGTCGTCTGAAGTGTGTGTTCTTTTCGTAGAGAAACAGCGTTAACACACGTGTATTAGTTTCGGTGTAAAACTGTTTCTTCAAACACGCTGCAGTGTGATTTTATGGCAACGAGGCGGGCCCCTTAAGCGCTGGACAAAATCTTTCACTCTCACTCAGTCATTCAGTGGCTTGCGCCTAGAGACAAAGAGGAGGCACGATGCGAGTGTTGTGTCATCATTACCGCTTCAGCACCCCTCAGATTCGAAAGCGCAAAATACTCCCACTCAAACGCCCACCTCATAGACGTAATTTTCGGACCCACAACCTCGCATCTTGGAGGATCCGAACTTGAGTTTCGGCATCAGGCATCCTTATTTCGATTTTTTTTTTCGCCGGAATTGCTCCAGGCGAATGCTGGGAGGGTTCTTTAACAAAGGCCATGGCTGATTCCTCGGCCATTTCCCGTCCTTGCTGTAAGGTCGTGCGTGATCTTCGCTAAAGACCTAGCTGCCGACGAGATGAAAACACCTTTTGATTCATTTGTTTCCCGCTGTTACTCCCTCCGCGTTGGTCAGACATTCTCCACATATCCTGCACAAATGAGACTCCTACGGAAGGGCGAATATTCATTCTCAGCATGAATTTATAAATCAGGAAAAACGAAGAGATTGCTTTACGTATTTAAACGTTGATATGACACAGTACAGTATATTGTTTCATACATTATTTGGAATCCATACAGGCGTATACAGGCGTGGTTTCTGTCATGTTCGTGACCACTGTAAAAGTACGCGGAAGAAAATACCTTATTCACTGTGAAAAATGTTCTCCGTCGATTTACGGAATTTCCGGTAAAAATTTCTCCGGATACCCCCGTGAATTCACGGAAACTTATTTCCTAATCCAACAGACGTTTCCGTACAACGGTTTCATCACACGGAACTGAGCTATACTTACATGTCTATAATGCTACAATTGCATTTCTACAGATTTGCAGTGTTACCGGTAATATTATTAAAATATATCCCTAATACTAGAAGCTCTCTAACCCTTAACTTTACGATTTTTTCCGTGCAAGTGTCCGTAGACTTACGGACATAATACGTATGATTCCGTAGTGTATATTTACTATAGACATTTCCGTATTTTATTTTTACGGACACTATTTCCGTTTATTAACGGTACATTTCCGTTAAAATTTATAACAGTGTGCATGAGAGTATTTCAAGTGGTACCGAATGCCAGTGGAATTATTATTGTGTTACTAAGTAGTATTAAACAACAGTTGCTAAAAAAACTCTCACAAACATTAGGTGGCACAGTTAAAAATATCTTTGTTGTTTTACAGAGAAGTGCTGGTAAAAATTTCTCCAGAAGTGTCCGTTAATTTACGGAAGGCAACTAGATCCACTTATGGAAACTCGCATATTTATGTGACTTATTTAGGATGCAGGCACAATAATGCGTACGGTTAAATTTTAGCTTCTTCTCGCAGTTTTACGTATGTTTAATTAAGAAAACGATGTTATGTATAACCGTGTTACAAAATAAAGTTTCCGTTAATTAAACAGACATTTCCGTAAAATTGTCTGTAAATTCACGGAAATTTTTAACAGTGTTCTTTTCGTGTAAATTTTTTCCGTTACAAAATAATGAAGATAATTGTAGTTGCAATTATTTAGGAAAGCCTATTAAGTTTATGCTAACCTGTACCTACTGTATTTGCTGTAATTATACACACACACACACACACACACACACACACACACACATATATATATATATATATATATATATTAAGCTTTTACGAGAGCAGATATCTCAAGTGTACTTGGTAGTTTTGAAAATAGTTTTTGCCGTGATAATTTTTCATGAAAGAAAAACATACGGTTTAGACTAATTTGTCAATTAATACAAATTTTGTTTGTTAGATAATTTGCTAACCTTAAATATAATTCGCCAACGTGTTGAAAATCATAAACGGAACTGCCAAAAAGATTTTGTATACAAGATCTCGTTTAGGATTTAAAAATAACATTTGCGAGAAAAGAATTTCAAACAAGGAAGAGTATGGCCTGAAGTTTTCATCTATACTCTGTCTTGCCCGTAATATTGAAGCATCCACTATAAATATAAGGTATCGAGAAAAAACGGATAAAGCCATGGTCCAATTTTCTTTAGGTTCTCCTCGTTGTAAATTCATGTGCCACCTTCTCTTGCGACCACGCTGTCGACGAGACGGAAACCTCACTCGACTTTTAGTTTGTTTCCTTATTTCCCTTTTCCATTGGTCCTTAGCAGGCTGTAGAAATGAGAGTGCTACGAATTAAGGCTCCGCATCAGTAGCATTATTCAATTTTTCCACGTTTTAAAATTCTGAGAAGGAAAATGTGAAATCTGCAATTAAGGTGTGAATTATATTTACCCTGCCCTATAGCACAAGCGTTACAGTGGCACTTTTAACGAATATTTAGGCCCGAATCAGTCCAGCAATTTTTCAACAATCTTAATGTTCTAGACTGATTGCGGCCTAAGTATTTAAAACGGTGAAAAATAAAATAATCCAATAAGGCTACTGATGCGGAGCCTTAAGGCGACCGCCTACCCCACGCTTCAAACGCGTTGCAGCGTGTTCGTAAACAGGTTTTTTCTACAAAAATATTTCACATGTTTCCCATTATGTCAACGTACGAAAATAAACCAAACTTCAGACAAGGTCGGAACCTCATTGTTAAGACACCACGCTCATTAAAAACACTATTTCTAAGCCCTCCAACATGGCTAAAAACGGCCTTTTCAGACTTCCGTACTTCAAAATGTACTAACCGGATGTGCTTGAAACTCAGGTTGCGACCTGCGCTGATCTTAACTGCAGACTTTCCACCAATAAAATTATATGGTCACCGCTTAGTGTCCCATAGTAAAAACCGCTCGGCGGGAAGCTTGCACGCTAGTTCAGCGCTTGGCTCGTTGAGGCGACGCGGCATTTGATGCGCGCTTCAAGGTCGACCTTACTGCTCCGTCGCTCTTGAGCCTCTCACGCTCGAGTAGGCGGCCGCCTTAAGGGTTTTCCCGTAGCAAAAATTAATAGTTTTATATTTGCAAAGCATAGTGTTTGTTTTATAGACGTTAACTTGTGACTACATTTTCCACCTCTAAACGTTGTTTAGCTGTCATAGTTTTTCCATAGCAGCATGCCAAAGTCAAAATTCGAAAGATACGGGAACATAGTACCGTAATAACAAACACCAAGAGTCTAACTCGAATGACATAATTTACACTGTAGTTAGATATTATGGGCAATATGTTAAAATATTTGAAATCACCACAGTCCCTTTGTATTTTTCTAAATTGCTATAAATAGAGTAAATTGTCATCACTCTCAGTTTTTTTTTTTTAGTACAAAGGAATCCGATTGCGTATTATTTTTCGTCGCGGGATGGTTATCAGCTGTATTTCATGGAAATATGTCCAGCTTTAATTAATTAAGGGTCATGGCCTTGTTTTCTGAATTTTCACGGTAATTTCATATAATAAGGTATTTGCTATTGTTTAGTATTTTATAACTATGTGTTACAACTAAACTATGAAATTTTAACAAACCTTTTAGTGCAATAGTAAACGCTATCAAAAATTAAAAAAAAAAAAATTACACAATAACAATCTCTTAAAAGTAAAAAATATGTATGTGTGATTTCAAATCATTGTTGACCCTTAAAGGTGTTCAAGTGCGGTAAAATCATAGTTTTATATATTTATAAAATAGTGTTTAGTTTTGTAGACAATACTTGTGAGTAGAATTTCCTCTTACAAAACTATTTTAGTTCTCATAGTTTTCTCGCGATGGGTGCGACGAAGTTAAAATTGGCTTGTTCTGCTGCCATGCAAATAGTGAAAACCAACTGACCTACTTGAATAAAATATTTCACTGTTATATTACGTCCCACGAGCTGTGCAATAAAGTATTTAAAAGACCATAACACAATATTTTGAATTTTTAAAAAAATCGCAAATGTACAGGAAAAGAGTTGGAAATTCAGAAATTATTTTTAATACAAATATAATTCACTGGATTTTATAAAAATGTTTTATCACGTAACCCGTGGCATGCAATTTCACTATAAACTATTTCACTTGAATACCCTTAAATGCGTCAGGGGACCGCTAAGTAAACAAAATAGGTAGTTTGAATTTGCAAACTTGAAACAGGAAAAGTAACAGAAACAAAAATATGGGAAAACTATGAGAGTTAAATTTTTTTTACAAGGGAAAAATGTAGTCACATGTAACTTCTGTAAAGAGATTACTATGCCGTGCAAATATAAAATTATGAATTTTTGCCACGTGAACACCCTTAATGGATTATGTATGACGTATTTGCCGTCTCGTGGTTGATGCGCTCTTTTCCAACTTTCAGCACACAAGGGACTCGGTGACCTCCGAGTACAATCTTTGACAACAGAATGCATCGGCGTTCTCTTTGACACATTGGTGGTTGTTGGGAGTGGGTGAGGGAAGCACCTTGGCTCTTCGTCAAGACTGTCTTTGCCTGTGGTATTCGCCGCGGCGGTGACCATAAACTTCTCCGGAGACTGCGCGATTCATTGCAGTTGAGACGTCCCCTACCTCCTCCTCTATCCCCTCGCCATGGTGGCACGTGGGTCGAGTCCCGGGTGACGCACGACGGAGCAGCGAGACGCCGCCGCGAGGCAAGGGTTCGCGGACG
This sequence comes from Medauroidea extradentata, assembly GCA_003012365.1. Taxonomy (NCBI): domain Eukaryota; kingdom Metazoa; phylum Arthropoda; class Insecta; order Phasmatodea; family Phasmatidae; genus Medauroidea; species Medauroidea extradentata. Next base: position 8,245 of record PNEQ01073099.1, on the reverse strand, counting down.
TGGGGAGGCATGTCACTCAACTCGCAACCTCCCGCACGTTCACGACCGATGAGTTATCCCCTGGCGTCACTAGTTATTCCTTGCTACAGAATGTAGGTAGGTGGTCTCACGTACCGTGACTTCGGTACGCGAGTGAAGGGATTCTGGTCAGCAATCAGCATCTTGGTCTTCACCGCAGGTTATCTGGCCGACTGTGTTGTATGGTACATGAACCCGAGTGGTATATCAGGAGTAACATACATATGGCACTGCTGGCGGGTTCGCCACGACCACTAGTCAGTCGTTACAAGGCGATCCAGGTTCGACTCCCGGCGGGGTCGGTTCCCGGATTTTCGCATGTGGGAATCGTGCCGGACGATGCCGCTGGTCGGCGGGTTTTCTCAGGGATCTCCCGTTTCCCCGCCCCTTCATTCCGGCGCTGCTCTCTTATCCCATCATGTCCCCCCCCCCCCCCCAACAAGCACTAAAGACCACGATGTTAAGCGCTGACCGAAATCTATCACTCACTCACTTTATCACTCCATTATGGTAATTTTGTTACAGTCAAGGCAACGTTGTACCTCTAGGCTAATTTAAGTTCAAACTAAATGAATAGGCTATGCCATGTAAACTTATGTAATATTTATTAGTAAAATTGTAAATAGTGAAATAGTCAACACGATTAGAGGATACAAATCGAATTTATAAAATAAAAAATGTGGTAGAAAGTTATTCTAAATTGGTACAAATTCAACACAAAATGACTAGGCGATGGATAACGCACACAGTGGTTCCGTAGGTTGGTTGCGTTTGTGTATGTGTGTGAGGCACAAAATCTATACATTGCTAAAGGTGTCATTGAACGGTTTATGTGATGCAGAAACACCTCACCGCCCATGCCTTTCAAACTGCGTGTGCTGCTTTACTGTATTTCATTTCTCGTACGAGAATTTTGAACAACAACATTCACTTAATTTTTGGTAAATATGATAAAGTCCAACAAATGTTTCTACCTCTACGTCATTCGAATCCCGTTAGCATTTTACCCAAATTTGCAGTCCGAAAAAGCCGTTATTGTGGGACCCGAAAATAATATTTCTAATTAGCGTGCTAATTTCTTAATGTATAGGCACGTAGTTTAAAGTGTGTGTTTTATTGATCCACGCTGTATCGTAAGGTATTATAGCCAATCGGTTACAGGTTCATATTAACAAATTCAATACAAACATAGAGAAAAAACACCGGTTCCTTCTAAGGAAGGGTGCTAATATAACCAAACGCATTTTAGATGCAGTAAATTCTCCATCACACAAGTTTCTGATTTAATGCTTAATCTCAATTGATAACACCACTTTGAAATTTTGATTTGTGCAGGGTCGAAAGCACTTTGCCATTTTATCGTCATGTTTTTAATTTTATATGTGTACCAGATATTTTTTATGCTTGATTTAGACAAGAATTGTGGCTAAATCTTGTTCTAATGAAAATTTTGAACATATCATAGTTTTTGCGTAATGACTCGTAAACGTTAAAATTTGCATTTTAGGTTTTTATTAACACCACTTAAACCTATTAACGTGACAAACTATAAAAATATCGCAGTGAGTGAGAATGTCGTACGCTACAACTCGACGTATATAAAAACAAAAGATTGTATTTTTATTTAAAAAAATATAATTTTTTAAATTTTCATTTCAAAATTCAGCATTTCTATTTTCGTACAAAAATATTACATTTTTTTTTACATATGTCAAGTTTTAGCCTGAAACATTGTTACACATTGAGAATTCTTTCAATTAGGTGCGTTAGTTGATTTTAGTGGCATACATAAAACCGTAAAACGCAAATTTTTACGTTTACGAGTCACTACGCAAAAACTATGAGAGATAAAAAGATTTCCTAAGAGCAATATTTAGCCACAATTTGTGTCTTAAATAAGAAAAAAATATCTGGTAAAAACATAAGAATAAAAATGTGACGATAAAATAGCTGAAAAAATGGTACCTGCATTTTATCGTTTATTTGCGTTTCGGAGTAACTACACAACCGAAATGCAATAAATACTTTACTAAAAATATAATTCCTGTTGAGCTCTAGGCTGAAAGATCATTTTATTTGTGAGAAATATTGCTTGGAAGTTCAACATATTTGGCTGGTATTTTCCTATTTACAGCAGTCAGAAAAGAACACAACAGAAACCAGGAAATTGTGTTCCTAATACACGTCCCGAATTTGTACACTTGTAGCGACGTAGGGTTTCGGGTGTATATTTTTCGTAGATATAGATATGTTTGCGAGTTAAGTAGTTACGTCAAATAATCCCTGAAATAATTTAAAACCCTGAAACATAAAACATTCCAAAATGCTTCCTAAAGGACCGACTGATTTCAATGACATTTTTAAATACTACAACAAATAATTTAACACTTTTGAAATTTTACAAACATAAACATTATTTTATTTGATATTTACAAAATTTTTTTTAGTAATTTTTGAGTTTACAAAGCTTCTCAACACTTAAATGTACAAATAAATAACAACACACAAAACGATTCCTTTGAAAATAGTTTCAAACTATCGTTGACCTTTAAATGCAGTTTGGGCAATCAATGGAAACAAAATCAATAGTTTGAATAAAAGAAGCAAAAATAAAAACAGAATTAAGTAAAGACCAAATCCACAAAATGACGTATCAAACCAAAAATTCAATTTAAATGTAGCCGAATGTAAGACTTGGGATTATCTTTTGGAATTTCTCACATGTACACACAAAACCCATATATTTGTTTCTGTTATTTTTCCTGTTTCAAGTTTGCAAATTCAAACTACCTATTTTGTTTACTTAGCGGTCCCCTGACGCATTTAAGGGTATTCAAGTGAAATAGTTTCTAGTGAAATCGCATGCCACGGGTTACGTGATAAAACATTTTTATAAAATCCAGTGAATTATTTTTGTATTAAAAATAATTTCTGAATTTCCAACTTTTTTCTTGTACATCTGCGGTTTTTTTAAATATTCAAAATATTGTGTTATGGTCTTTTAAATACTTTATTGCACAGCTCATGGGATGTAATATAACAGTGAACTATTTTATTCAAGTAGGTCAGTTGGTTTTCACTATTTGCATGGCAGCAGAACAAGCCAATTTTAACTTCGTCGCACCCATCGCGAGAAAACTATGAGAACTAAAATAGTTTTGTAAGAGGAAACTCTACTCACAAGTATTGTCTACAAAACTAAACACAATTTCATAAATATATAAAACTATGATTTTACCGCACTTGAACACCTTTAAGGGTCAACAATGATTTGAAATCACACATACATATTTTTTACTTTTAAGAGATTGTTATTGTGTAATTTTTTTTTAAATTTTTGGTAGCGTTTACTATTGCACTAAAAGGTTTGTTAAAATTTCATAGTTTAGTTGTAACACATAGTTATAAAATACTAAACAATAGCAAATATCTTATTGTATGAAATTATCGTGAAAATTCAGAAAACAAGGCCATGACCCTTAATTAATTAAAGCTGGACATATTTCCATGAAATACAGCTGATAACCATCCCGCGACGAAAAATCACATGGTTAACACTCCTCGAATTTATGTAACACTCCTGTCGGTTTCAACAAGCCACGTCTGGAGTGTTTTGATAGTCATTCTGCTTTCTTTACTTTTGAGTGTCGGCGAGGAGATTGGCTGTTAACTTGGCACTAAAGACGCGGAGAACTTCAAGATTGCCCTCAGCGGGAAGAGTCTTCGCGAAGAGTTGCTTTGATATCTTGCCAACACCTATGACGTACTTACACCAGCACATTCACCTCGCTCGCTCTGCACTTAAGGGTGTTCAAGTGCGGTCAAATCGTAATTTCATATTTTTGCAGACGATGCTTGTGGGCACAGTTTCTTCTTACAAAACATTTTAGCTTGCATTGATTGCTCATAACGGTGCGTCGTAGTCAAAATATGTAGCTATATTACGCTGCCATGAAAATAGTGAAAACCAATTGACTTAATTAAGTGAAATAATTCACAATAAAATAAAATGCCATGGACTATGTAACTTAAAACAAATTATGGTAAACAATGACTGTATTTAAAAAAAAAAATATTTAAGTTTTTAGCTTCTTTCCTGCAATTTTGTGATTTTTAAAAAATTAGATACATAACGTTGTTGGTTTTTAAATGTATTGTTAAATAGATCGTGTTATGTCACTGCGAATTACTTAAGACAATTTGTTTTTCACTATTTGCATAGCAGCGAATTATGCAAATTATTACTTTAACACATCGGTAAGGCCACATGTTCGTATTTATGCTATTTTAGTTAAAGACTCATTTTTTAAACCATGAAATGGAATAGATATCGCAAAACCATTATATGTAAATGTTGGAAATAGTTTGTACTGTAGAGTTGCCTATAATTTTTTTCTAATTTTTTTTTCTAATTTTGGCTAGTTATTGACTATAAGAAAATTTAATAAAGCCGCTAATTAGTCAAATTTATAGAATCGTTTGTTTAAAAAAATAGGCTAAATAGTACAAACAATTTCCAACATTTCTATGTAACCGTTGTGTGTTATCTGCTCCATTTCAGGATTAAAAAATTAAACTCGTAGGAACAACATAAATAGGAATCCGAGGACTTAAGAGAAGACTATACGAACTTAAATTGTTTCGTAAGTGGAAGCTGTATTCACAAATATTGTCTAGAAATCTGACATTTTTCCATAAAAAAAAACATTAAATTATGATTTTTTTCGCACTTGGAACACCCTTAATCCGGCGCGAAGTGTACACTTCCGCGTCCGGGCACTTCGAGAGCAGACATGAGTCGGCACGTCTGGAAGCGTTAACAACCGAGAATGGTTCCCGCAGTACAGATAATAGTCCAGGTGTCATGGAGTAAATAAAGAAAAAATACCACCAGCACTTGTGTCGGAATTTAATTCCGCCGCGTTTCTGTGCGCTTTCAAAAGCGGCTCGTTGATTGAAGTCCGTCGTACAGGCATTAACGATGGACTCGTGTATGAAGCAGGATTGATTCTGAGTTCTTCCGTCTGGCGTGTGATTGGACCAGACTGAGGATGCTGTGAGGCGAATTCAAAGGTTGTACGTTGCTTTGTTAAGTCTCCCTATTAGTCGCCATATTTAAATTAATAATTTTTCGGCTTTTTTTTAATTCCGAGAAGGAAAATGTTAAATCTGCGACCATAAAGCAAACTATATTTCACTATCCGCTGCAATACAGGTATTACGATTGAGCTACTAACACATATTTATACAGCAATCAGTCCAATAAATCGTGAGTTTAAAAAATCTAGTATCATTGGTTGCTGTGTAGTTATACATTAGCCTATCACTTCAAAGCACTAAGAATTTAGAATTCTGTTCATTGTTGCAGAATTTATATTTTTTGTCTTTTCAGAATGAAAAAAAAAAAAAAAAAAAAAAAAAAAAAAAAAAAAAAAAAAAAAAAAAAACGAAAATTAAAAGAATCTATCATGGTATGGGAAACCTAACCTTAAGAGGCAAGGAAAGGTACGATGTAAAGCGGACGACTGAAATATTCAACCGTCAATAAAATCTGAACTACTCATCAAAGTTCGATGAGATTCTTTTTGCCGAGTAGATATGATAATACGTAGGCCTCTTTGGTAACAGAATTTCAAAAATATTGCCGTTTTAATTTGAAAATAATTTTAACATCCGTTAACGTCTCGTGCAGAGATTTTCCGATGGTAAAATTATTTTAAAGTCAAAACGCGAGTATTTTTTAAATTCGGTAGTCATACAAGCCTAGATATTATCATTTAAATATTTTAAAAATTACAGTTTTCCATTTATGTAGATTTCGTGGTTTCAAGCCTTCATTTTTTCAAAAACAGTTTTCAATGGTTTTACTCGAAAGTAAAGCATACTACCGCATAGTACTATACAAATAAACGTCCCTGACAAAATATCTACTCGAGAGAGCCTTCTGAAGCTCAAGTCCTCATAGCGCTAATTATTTATTTATTTATTCGTCTTAATTTTTATGTGGCGAAGTTAAGGCGAAATCGCCTTGTCTTACACTTAACCACAGTATACATAATAAGAAAGCATTTTACAACGTAACAGGAGAATAAAAATAAATATTAAATTTACGTAGCTAAATTAATTAATAACATTGCAGCATTTAAAACCAAATTTTTTAAGAAGAAAGAAGAAAAATTTTAAATCACAATACAATAAAGAAAAGGTATGGTAGTTGAACGGTTAACTTATATTTATGGTCGCAGCAAATCATACAAATTAAGAATTTTATAAAATTGTCGGAGTAATTACGGCCTTTATACATGTTAAAAGTTCAACTGTTACAGGCCTACTCGTGCTACAGCACAAGGTAAATCGAATTAGCGCTATAATAGCAGAGTCCACGCTTTCCTTCTCATTAAAAAATTAATAAACCATTATGGTAACTGAAACCTAATCTTAAGGCCTCGCTCTATAGTTTTGCAGTGGTTTCGAACATATATTTTTTTAACGCAAATCAATACACATATAAAAATTCATTCTGACAGTTTTAACACTTATATATCGTAGTTTGTATATGAATTTTTCTGTTGCAATACACCAAACGGATTTTTAGATTTTTGCTCCTGAAATATCACGAATTTTGCTGTCAAAATGAGACAAAATGAAACAATATATATAATTTTTTTTTTGCTAGCAAACAGTACATCATTAAAAAAATAACGCTCTGGTAATATTGTGTATCGTATGACTGTACAAAGTCTCAAATTTTTTCAAAGGATTTGGTTAAAAAATATTCGAATTATTTGCAATTGTATGAAATAAATAAAAATGCATGGCCTTAAGGTGGCCGCCTGCCTAGGCCGTTAAACACCGTGCAGAACTTCGGCCGCTGCAAGTTTATTTGAAAATCGCTCGAAGTACGTGAGTGATGTCTACTTGTGAATAGCATTGATGTAACATTGCACGTGTGTGTACCTATCTCAGCTGCTTAATTTGTATTAAAGTTTATTTTCTGTTGCTAAAAATGTGATAATGGGTGTTACGGTAGACCTTCACAAGTTTGAAATTATTGATGCATATTGTTTTAAAGGTATTACAGTGAGCAATACATATTTAAATCTAATATTACATTATGAATTGATAGGCTCACCATGTAATCTCTCATAGAGGCGAATTGACGGCGATAATATTGCAGGTCGGTTCAGTGACTTGTGCCTAGAGGATAGTGGGAGGCGTGATGCGAGCGCTTTGTCGTTCTTATAGCTTCCACACGTCTGGCCTTCGAACGCACAAAATGTGTTTTACCCAGGCAGCCACCTTAAGTGAGCCTGAAGACGAAGTTCCATACATTTATACAAGACTTAGGGAAAAAATGCTTAATTGGCAACAGTGGGTCATTTTCGTAGATTGTTGCACGCGAGCTAAGTATCAGTAAGGTTAATTCTACTACAGGTTATAAGTTATAAGTTTGGCACAGGGAAAATTTCTGCCATTTGAGCGCTGGTATCGCTAATGCACCAAACTGGCCAATCACAGAGATTTCCTGAATTTTAAGTTACATTAAGTTAATAATTTAAAATGCGAAATAGGTTTCTTTTCACTTTAAAGTTAAATCAAATGACTAACATAAATCCCAAGTTTACATAAATTTCATTTTACTACGATTTTTATTTATCTGGTCTCTTAGCAATTGAAGCGAATCTAGTGGCAGAAATTTTCCCTGCGCCAAGCTCTCCCATAAGAAAACGTATTTTCTTTCTAACCTGTAGTAGAATTAACCTTAGTATCAGGTGAAGTTAACTATACTGCATGTCAGGAAGACAATCAAGTTTCTTATGGAAAAAAATTAGCAAGGGACAACTTCCCCTGATTGGCTGCACACGGGTCGCTAAGAAGTCCTGATGAAATTAGAGATAATAATGTTAGAAATTAGGATACAGAAAAAGTAATAATAGAAAACAAAGTAATTTCAGCATACTAAGAAGTTTATTCGCAAGAAATTAAATTCACGGAAGTTCTAGGAATAGGATATAACACAAGATTTTGTCCTCTTAAGCCGGCCTCACACGATGCCCAATTTCATAGCAGTTTCTATGCCCATTTTCTGGTAGCATTTCTGCTTCCGTCTGAGTGCAGTTCCAGCACCTCCACAAGGGGTTTGGTTCTGGGCATGGCAGATTTTGTACCCGAAACGTTACCCAAAAACGTAATAGAACATGTCCTATTTTTCGGGAGTTCATATTAC
>PNEQ01073098.1:36421-48610 GCA_003012365.1 Medauroidea extradentata | reverse complement strand
TTTTTTTTTTTTTTTTTAGCACTCGAGGATTACTTTTTTGGTATGTCTGGAAATTTTCACTTTTGTCTGGAAAACCTGGAAATGTCAGGGAATTTTAAAATGGCTTGTCACTAGACATCCTGTAGTAGAATTGTGAAATGTCTCCACTTGGTGTAGGCAGTACAGCTTGCATGTCAAAGCAAGCTGCAATGAACTTTTTTTTTGGCTCATTTTGAGTCTATTTCTTTTGCCCGCCTGCTGAGCTCACATGCTTTCTTGTGCATGTCGTAATTTTTCTGCAAGCTTTCTTTATCGCTGGAATTCTTCCACGTTTCATAAAAAGAACACCCGTGTGAAACCGAAAAAATCTAAACCAATCACCACATTAACTATTAATTCTTCACAAATCCAGAACTGAAAGTCCCAAGAAAAGGGGCCTATTTTAAAGTGTAACATCACTCGTCCGGTACACACTACTCCCCTTCCATCAACCACCCGGGCCTTTAATTCCTTTTTGCTATCGATCTTGTGACATAATCGGGGATGCATTTGAAGTTCATTCAAGAAAGATGCTTTTTTAAAAGAGCTCCGGTACCAATCATCGTCAAACCCAACATTCCATACCATGATGACCATATCATGCAGGGATCCAACTTATGAGCACCCCCCCTTCTTAATCTTTAATTTAGCAGGGACATTCACCTTACCATCCCTCCTTCTACCCCTGCCATGAAGAAGGCCGCTTTAGTTTTCCGAACTCCCACGATCAACGAGCTTAGGGCAATCCGCCCGATAATGACCTTCATTCCGGCAATAAAAACACATTCTCTGTTCCCACGATACCGGCTTTTGTTTACACTCGCTCGTCTGATGCCCAAAGGTGGAACAGTTACTACAATGTCCACACCAACCTCGGTGATCATAGACAACTCTCGTATCAACATTCCGTCACCTACTCTCCAATTTAGATTCTGTTGGCTTTACATATCCATCTTTGTCTTGTTTCTCCTCCTCCAATTCTTGCACCACTACACCAAATAATGCCTCTTCCGCTATCTTAGACCTAGGTAAAGATTTGGTAGTCTCGCGTTCAACTCCCTCCCATTTCAAATCATGATAGTACCTATTAGATTCTGCTTTTCCTTTCTCGACTGCACGAGCAAATTCATATACCTGTGCTATCGTAGAGGGTACACCCAAAGTCCCTATTTGTAATTTCGTATTCGGATCCCTCCTTTCCATCACTGTTTTAATTAACTTGCCTTCCGTAAATTGTGAATCCAGGGCTGTCGTGTATTTCCTAACACTATATAAGTCAACATCGACTCTGGGGTCGCTGACATCGTTTGACAAACCTGTGTTTATAAGTACGCTACGTGTCAGTAGACACTCGGTTCAACAAGGCACGCTTATACCTTTGGTATGCATACCCTTCACCCTGTCCCAATATTCCCGACAATATCGTGGCAGCCTCGCCAGTTACCTTTAATGTGAGTGATTGCATAAAATATTTCTCCTTTACCGATTTACACAACCACAATTCATCAAACATCAAAATAAAATTCAATACGTTTTCGGGTTCTAATACCCCTAACTTCGGTACTGACACTTAACATTGCAAAAATAAACTTTGCTCAGCATTCATTGGAGCGCCCTGAACATATTCTGTAACTTATGCCTCAATGGCATTTGCCACGTGCCGAACGAACCCACATACGAAATAACTTGCGTCCGTTAAAGCATTGTATCATTGTCCTTCCTAAAACTACAGCTTGCATCTCTCAAATACTTTATTAACTCGTCTTTACCCATTGCAAACACAAATTCAGTGGCCTCATTCCTCACCATAATTCCCGTACATTGGAAAGTGTGCCTCTCTCTCAAAATACACACGATTAAATACACGTGTAGCGCCTGCTCGGGACTTGAACCCAAGCATAGTCACTCAGTTGAAATCCTCGTAAGTCCAAGTTATATACAAATAAATACAACTGTGAATCAACGTTTTCATGCAGTGCAATTTAATACTGTATAACAAGAAACGAAGATTATGAACACAAGAACACTAGGGTACATGAACACAAGAACAATACACTGAATAATATCATCTCGAAAGGACATATATACCAAATACGTATCTAACCGCCAAATACAGTTCTTACTTACAAGTTCAGAGTCCCCATACAATCACCCGATCACCAAATACATAAATATACATGTTCAAGAACAAAAAGAGAGCGAGACTACCCCATTAGCTAATTTACGAGACCCAGAAGTTGCAAAGTTCTTAGTTCTTGTTGTTCAATAACATAGGAGGCCTCCGAAAGAGCGAGGAAGGTTGAATGCGCCGAAATGCACAAAAGCGTCCAATACACTTCCCTAGATGATATTGATCGCCGTAATATTCTTTAATCTGCAACACTTAAAGTACCTTATCTTCTTACCTGCACTATCGCCCAGAAAGAAAACCCGTCACCTTCTATCCAAATCCTTGACGAACCCTTCATCAATCACCATAATCCATACGGAAACTCCTCCTCTGAGATGGCAACAGTTTCCAGTCGTAAGTAAATGTGAATATCCATGCGTCGGAAAGTGTTCCTCGTTAAAGCAGATCGAAGTTCGACTTAAACATGTCAAACTTAAGCACATCGCCTCTAAGCACGCAACAGCGACTCTTCGAATTGCCGCAGCACCAGTTATCACTCCGCTGGTTCAACACCGAATGTTCTATACCTTCCACACTGTCACTCCTCTTCCTCTCTCCTCCCCACCCTCGCCCCACCAAGCCCAGGCTAGAAGCCAAAGGACGGATATTGGGAGGGGGGATGTCGGGACCTGGCAGTCAAATGGTACACAAACACTTGAATAGGGCACAAGCAGTCTTTCCAGTGGTAAAGGTTATTTTAAAAACCATAATATTGTCAAAATTGTTTCTGTAATTAGTTCAAATTTTGCTAATTTTTGTTTTGCATTTGTATAAATAATAACTGCAATAATTGTAGCAAGATTTATTGCTATTCAAATTTTCTGTGAGAAACCATAACCCAAATCTTTCTTTGGTAGGTTTTTTAATTCTCTAGTTATTCAGATGTAGAATACTTTTTATTGATAGCACAAATTATATTTTCAACTTATATTTATAAAATAAAATTATAATAAATTAAGAAAAAATGGTTGGAACTAAAAAATGAAATTATTAAAGTATAGAAAAATTAATAGTACAACTCGACTCAAAATAAATATTTATAAAACATCACAATTTCATAAAATAAAAATATATATCTCTTACACAGCTGTAAAAATGATAATTATTAGTAGCTCTAACCTAAAATCTATGATATCTCTAATTAAAAATTTAAATTGTTAATCCAAATTTTAAAATTTCTTAACACAATTATTTAAAATAAATATTTACAGTATCTCTGACCTAAACTTTATTATAATATGTATAATCTAAAATGTATAATACCTCTAAGCCAAAATTTGTTTCCCTAATCCAAAATATATATCATCGCCATCCTAAAATTTATATCATCTCTAAACTAAAATTTATAATATATCTAACTTAAATGTATTGAAAGTACATTTAACCCAGCCTAATTATATAAAATAAAAAATTATTTTTTTTTTTAATGAAGTTAATTAATACTGTGTAGTTTAAAGTATAGTGCAGTGTTTTTTTACCTATATGAAGTAATAGAAACATGGTTTGGCTGTAAAGCAGTTGTAATTTCAAAAAATTTTGAATTAATAATTCCAGACAGATATGCTAAAAAAATTCACTAATCAGGGTTTAAATGATGCAAATGGTGGTAGTACGGCTTTTGTTTATAATGAAATGAAAGATTGTGGTATTAAACAAATGCATTCTCTTTTGTTTGTTAAAATTTAAATTAGTCTTATTTTAGTTATTATTTTAATTAAAAAAAAATAAACTGCGCAAAAACTCCCGCGGAAAAAACCAGAACACGAAAAGAAAAACAAATCTACTGCCACCTACCAAGGCCACCTGGCCATAACGACAACCATTACACCCTATCTAGAACATTCAGGAATAAATAACTGTGTCTTCACTCTCTCTTTCTGGAACCGAGACCACTGAAATAAAATTACAATTGTGAACATTATATTAGAAAATTACGATCACATAAGATATTTATTCACCAAATAAAAACCCTTGTCCTGCAATGCTACAATGTGCCCACATTAAAAATGTCAATCATGATGTTGCACCAAATATACTACTAATGCAGTTTATTTTGATTTTCTGCCAGTTTCTTTCAAAATAACTTGAGTCTCGTCCATACAATGACTAAATATGCTTTGTTTTGTTTCAATATTTATTCAAGATAAAACATGAGATAATGGTAAACTTCCTGTGAACAAACCTCTTAACCGTCCTCCTGCCTCAGTTGCCAGAAACATGCAAAAACCCTTAACCTGTTTGCAAACGCTGCTATAAACAGGAGCGCAAAAATGCTCTGTTCACAGAATCTGCTACCAATTGAATTGCTGAAATACTCCTTATGATGCCAGCTCTAACTTCCAAGTTGGGCTCTTTCTAGCCTTCTATACCTCTTCAGTGTGCTTGGTTGCTCATTGGCAAACAGAAGAGGAAGGAGGGGTTTGGGGTGCATGTTTACAGCTGGTGGTCTATCTGGAACGTGACCAATGCCAGACTGTTCCGTCCGTTTCCCTCGACCAAAAACCTTCCACCCTCTAAGTTCGATGCATTTGGTGTAATTTGCCACTATGACCACTCCTTCCTCTTACCCTCTCTCACAGCATAATACTAGCCCACTCCCCTGTAGTACTTCCTTTCATTCCCTTGTTTAAAGGTTTAGGCTTCATGGCCTTGAATAGCAGGAATGACAACACCCTTGCTCTCAACGAACTAAAAACTCCACACTCAGGGCAGCTGGTTATGTACAGAACTTGGCTGGTACAGAAAGTCCCATTGAATGCTTAAGAGTCATTATTTGCATTAATATTTCAAATATTCTAAATTTTTTTTATTACTTTTTTATTGGCTGCTTGAACACTCTTAAGGTAAGTGGGCTTTACATATCGTTGACTAGATCATTAGAAACAGTGACACAACTTGGTACAATAACAGGAGTTAAGAGAAAAATTGATCATGGCCTTTGTTAAGGAACCATCCCAGCACTTGCCTAGAGTGATTTTAGGGAATCATGAAAAATCAAAATCAGATTGACAGCGTGGTGAATTTAGAGAGGGCCTTCCCGAATATGAATCCAACATGTTACTGTTGTGCTGCATCGTTAGGTCAAAATGACATTAAATTTATACAGATATTGTTCTCAATAAATTGACATGACTCACATTTTTGGTTTATTCCAAGGTCCTAGTGTAAAAGTAGTGGCCACGAGAACTTTTATTTCAAAGTTGTGGTATGTGAGGAAAAACATATCAAAATTTCATCAAATTCGGTACACATTGAAGTACATACAGTGGTTCGACTTTTATGATTTTTGTTCATGCCGTATGCATATTTTAAAATAGCAGTTATTTGTGCATATTTTGATCACACTATTTATCTAAAGAACCATTTCTGAATTTCATAAAATTTGGAACACATACAGATCATTTTGTGAACAGACAAGGTATGTCAAGAATAACTTAAAGAATTTGTTTAGAATCAGTGCAAATTTAGTACTAAGATAAATTGACTTTGTATACTATGTTTATACAATGTTTACATTTACACAGTGGGACCATATTAAAATTTCTTTGATTACAGCAGATATCTAGTTGAATTATTAATCAGAATTTTATCTAACTTGGTACACAGGTAGTACCTAATGCACCATTTTGCTTTAGGCATTTTGTTTATACTGTAGTGCAACCGTTTACCATCAACTTTAGAATAATGAACATTCATCGCCCCAGTGTAAGGTCTAGCTAGTCTGGGACACGAGACTCGGTATTTCATCAGGTTTGTAGGTTTGAGAGTGGAGTTGCAAAATTGAAGAAATAGTTTTGCTATAGAACACAGCATATTGGCTCTGTGAATTTTAATCGAACGCTTTGACATGTTACAGTTAATGTGAAGTTCAACTGATTAATCATGTGGCTGAAATGAGACAAACACATCCAACACTGGTGTGTTTCTGTGGTAATTTGAAGGCGGATGAACAAAATTTAAGTATTCCTACTACATTACAATATGATACATTAAATTATGCAGACAAAAGAAGCCTCGGTGCTCCGTATTACTGCTGATTATTACACGAAATCTACCAAGATGGTGGTTACAAGTCTGAGTCCGAATTGCCAAACTCAATAAATAAATCGTGGCTAGTAAAATCAGTGTGGCACGAAGACCACACTATCTGTGTGAATTACTGTAGACGGCTTAGCTTGGCAGGGCGCAGTTTCACTCAATCTCACGCTATCACGTGGATGTGCCCTGCACATCCTGCACCTTCTGGAGAAGATCAATAAAAGACACCCTTACAACTAAATTGGTCAACACTAGGATGCTCCTAGGGCCAATGTGACCAATATGATTACTGACTTTCAGGACCTTTTTGATTTACAAATAATATTATAAATAAGGGCACTGCCTCAAATTGAAAATTATCTATTTATATAATAAAACTACGAACTCTCACGTTTTTAAGTGCTATAAAATTGGATATTAGGGCCGTAAATAAATTCCAGATTGTGATGCACGTAAACAAAAAGAAACTATGGCATCAGGATGTGACGTACCAGGGTGGGGGGGAAAAACCATCGCTACCTCACACATTCATAATGGGAACAAAAGTTATTGTTCCCTTGAACTAACGCTGGCCTGGTGCCATTATGTCGCCTTCTAGTAACCTGTCCTGGCATACAAACTAAAATTCGTGAATTGCTTGGCCTGATAAAAAAATACGTCAAAAGTTATTAAGAAAAGTTACAATGAATGAAAAGCTGATTAAAATTAGTACCAACAACATACAGTAATGAAAAAAATCAAATATCAAGAAAATATTAAAAACTAAAATATATTACATTGTAATGAAGCTAAATGCTCCCAAACTGATGCTACATGGCCCCAGTATCCACAGCCCTACTTTCATTAGTCTTGAACAACATTCTACCAATATGTCTCCACATCAAAATGGTTTCCTTAATTTAAAAGATATAAAATCCATATAGTCAGCATATTCCAATACCATTAAATATAGTTTGTGGGAGTTTCTGTGACTTGTCAAATGAACCGTAAATGGTTTAACTAATTTACTTCATAATAAATAATGGATAATTCTAATAAGTCCACCAGTGAATTGAATTACACCCACATACAAGTTTAATAATAAATGTCACACATAAAGGTCTTCATCATCATTTGGTGGTTCCTTAGTGAAATAAAAATATGGGCAGTCCCTCCCTTTAAATGTGTTTTAAGGCTGCTCTTGATTCTTGGTTTGCTAATTACATTGCATATTAATACCACAAACTAGTCTCACGCTTGGTTGAACACTTCCTAAATGCATTTCGCCTGGTAGTGGCCTGAAGTTGGTGGGCAACATATATATGAGGGGCCTTTCACATGTCGGAGGACAACTACACACAGAGTCCTTCATTTAATTAAAAAACTACAGCTATGAGCATGCTGTAGCAGAGTAGCCCCATGATTTGGAGGTTGGTTTGTGGCCCAGACATGTTCACTGGCAATGCAAAACCTTTAGTGTTAAAATAATTCTGGTTATCACAATACCCTTTGAACTTTTTTCGAGCACAGGAAAAATCTAGGAACTATTTTACAAAATTTCTTCAGACACATATAATTATAAGCAAAGCAATATAAATTCAATGTTGGAATTTGTGAATTTAATTTTAAAATTTAGTGAGATACATCATAAATTTATAATACTGCAAATGTAATCTTTACACACTTATTTTATTCAAAGTTTGGATTAGCTTATTTTTATTTTTGTAGGCCCACTAAGCTATAAGATATCATGAAAGTAAATTACGATATTATTTTGTATTTACAGATATACCATACCTTATCAATTTTAAATTTACAGTTATTATCACCCACATTGAGAATATACAGTAGAGTTTCTTTTATCCGGACTCGCCGGGAGTTAGCCAAGTCCAAATAATGGAAAATTCAGGATATTAGATATGTCTATTAACACTAATGTAGAACTACATCAGACAGCGAAGAGAAAAAATCTTTATCTCAAACAATGATAACGGAAAAAACGTCTTTGAATACACCGTATTTACTCATGTATCCTAACAAACATTTTTCTTACGATATTTTGAGTTCAAAGCATTGGGTGCGTAACATATGCGAGGAATTTTTTTCGAGTGAGGTTATAACCTCCGTAACTTGAAAATATATTACGTAATATTTAAATGTGAACATATCTGAACAAAACCAACTGTAATTTAATGTAACATGAACACCTGCCTACGAATCACAACATTACTTAGGCCTACTCCCGTTCATCCGCTAGAAGAAGCCATATTTACAACCATAAATTTCCACTTTGTGCGAGAGGTAAGTTTCTGTGTTCTGATTCTTATTTGTTCATTATCGCCGATGACAAGAATAAAATGATCAAAAATGGAAATTCTGATTGAAATGAATCTGTAGTCTTTGCAGTTTAAGATTAAAGTTGTAGTAAATCGCTGCCGTAGTATAGAACGGGGAACATTTACAATAACATCGTCGGCAATGCCATAGATGAATTAACAAGATGGAGGCGTGACACTTCGTTCAGACTTTCTCATTTGTGACTGTGATCACTAGCGCGGCTAAACCTGATCGGGACCACTTTAATGCTTATTTTACTCTAAAGCTTACAGTACTACTTGTATGCAGTTCTCTATTATTCTTATTTCGCGGGAAAGTAGAAATAACAGTGGGATTGTGTCAAATATTTTTAAAAAATGTGTGATGCGTAAGATATGTTGTGATCTATTTCTTATATGTCCATTATTCAGAATATTCTGGTGTTTGGAAGTCCTGTTAAACTGTACTTTACTGTATTCATATTTGTTATGCTGGTATCTTCTTGTTTGATAATAGAATTTATCTGAGGAAATATTTATCCAAATTTATTCCAACTTGTTACACATGTGCTACTTTGTAAGATGACTTTACTTTTATCTATTTTGCTCAAGCCGTGTCTGTAGTTTCACACTGGTGGTAATTTGAACGTTATTTGAACATGAGCTATAGCTTAAGAACCTCATATCAGAATTTCATCGAACTTGGTACACATATACAGTAAACCCCTAATATAATGACATTGAATTTAACAGCCACTTGTGAAGAATTAACAAATATTGATTGGGTTTAGTGTTAGAGGCACGTCCCAAAAATATTGAAACTGTAAAGGGGTAATGTTTAGTTTCTCACCCTATTTTGTGATTACACTGGATTAGTGATTTTCTCTCGTGCTCAATCTTTTACTGCGGTTTACGTTCAGAGTTTCTGTGATGTTTGGCTTTCAGTTATGTATTATGATAGCTTTTGTCCTACCTCCACTGTGTTGAGTTTGTATTGGCTAAGATTGCTAAAAGTAGGAAGGCAATGCATAACTCTAGAAGGTTTTATTGGTTAGAGCATGAGGAGATAGAGTGGCTTTTCTAGAGTGATCTGTACTAGAGCTGACCTTAACCTATCAAGTGATTACTGAGTGAGCCTTCAAGGAAGAACTCCAGTGCAAGCTCAGGATGTCGATATTTTACATAAATAAAGGGAAGGCTAATGTCACTCGCCTTGTACTGATTGTCAGAGGTTGAAACATAGTGTAGTTTGATGAAAGGGGACAAGTGATCAATTATGTCTCACAGGATGGTTTCAAGTGTAGAACAGGTTGTCTAACTTGATACAGACATGGATTTACATCATCTTCAGCACTCTCGTTTCACGAGGTTACTGTTAGTCTTAACGTCATTCACAATTTGGTACAGATAGTTGCAACAATATGGCTTATGATACCAATACAAAGACACAACATTCAGGTGACAGCAAGGTATATACTGAAGAGTACAACTAATTTGTTAGGGCACTTCAGGCCGTGCGACAAAGCTTACTGGATACAAACAAAACTTACGAAGGCATGTTGGACTGTGACAATACTAGGCCTTGCTCTTGGCTGAGGTGATCACTCTTGATCCCAAGAGATGGTTATTACACTTATATGGCCTCTCTGAATGATAATGGCTCTGCAGGCCGATAACTGACTGACAACGTGACGAGGTTATATTGCGATCACTTTTCATCCCTGAGATGACTATATCATCTCAGTGGCCTCTTTGAGGATATGGCTGTATGGGCCAATGAAGGTACTTGATTAAGTGACATTTACTGGAAGTGTACAGCGATACTTTATACTTTTGGCATGTATGGGCATGAAGACAAGAGACAGCGCAAAGGTAGGTCTCAATGCTTGTGTGAGGCTAAATCACGAACAAGCAGGCTTAGCTATCAACCCAAGTCGACCTGGCAACACCAGGAGGGGTACAAGGGTGATTGAGATGGGGTAGGAGGGTTTAAGATGGCAGACTACCACCATAACCTGTAAGTAAGGAGCGAAAGTTTAGGTGGCAGGCTACCGCCACAACCCTTACGAAGGCGTGCTTGACCGATCCGGCCCGAAGGCCGAGCCGCTGATGACTCACTAACTTGAGTGAAAAACCTGTCTTTTATACCTGCCAGAAGGGCAGAAATATAATTAGCAAAATGGCTGCCAGGCCACTCAAGGCTGTCTGCTACTGCAGTTAAGCCACCTGCACACACTGAATATACTTACTCGTGACACAAAAATGCTCAACTGCGTAAACAAATATCTTGACTGACATAAATATAACATCAGTATTGCTTTTTTAACACTCTAAATCATACATACAAATATTTATATCACTTTTAGACACATTTAAAATAAACAACAAATACAAAAAATAATTGCATGCATATTTCCCATGATTATTTATTACTGAACTTTACAAAGTCCATGTTTGTAAACAAAGTTTGCCGGCGGCCATTATACTGGGAAAAAATGTGTGGTTAAGGGTGCTCGGTACGGTATGCTAAACAGTGAGAAACATGTGTACTGTTATTGATAATTATTCAGAGAAAAAATCACGTTAAAGTATATCGTTTTCGGAAGTAGGTATCGTTAAGTCGTATAACTGTCTAAGACATTTGATATATATAAAATATTTTTAACTTTTTAAAGAAAAAATCTGGAAAACAAGCTATTTTTTAATAATTTGGTTAATTGTAGTGGAGTAATGCAGTACGAATAACACATAAAACCATGTCTTAGACTTGTACCTTACCATGCTCTATAGTGTGTTGCAATCTGAACATTTCTGGAATAATTATTATCCTGTAAAATCATTAATTTAAATTAAATAATTAAAATTTTTCACCCGACGAAAACAGGACATCTACTAGTGGAGATATGTTGCTTATATCCCCAGTACCTCGAGTGAACGCGGAGCAAGAGAGGATAAAAACGTGGCAACTCATGTTACCAAAACTGACAGGGATTATCTGCAGGACCCGATCTATCAGCTAGAGACCGATTCTCACGAAAATGCCTTCAGTAGGGCAGTAAAGACGAGTGAGGTGTAATTTTATTCAGTTTTATTTATTTATTTCTTTAATTCTACTTATTTTTACATGTAGCGAAGCTACGACAATATTGTCTCTAAAAATTACAAAACAAATTGCGAAACACAAATGAGAAAATAAAGGAAAAGAAAACATTACAGAAGTCATTCACAATACAATCACGCACACATTCACTCCAAATTAATGAAAGTGAGATCATCCACGGTTCACTCTGCACTATCAAAATCAGCGTTCATACTTTTAAAAAGAGCTCTTTCAAATGTAGGTTGAGACAACATTTATTTTAGATGTTCCTCCAGTGCATTCCAGGCGCGTGCTGCAGAAACTGTAAAAGATTTAGAATAAGCACTAGTACGATGCTTAGGTATGAGCAGAGACAGAGTGGCTTTCAAGTGGATAGGTATACATTTTATGACGGGAAAGTAATTCAAATTTAGTTGTTAAATAGGAAGGAGATTTAGAATATAAAACCTTTCTTAGGAGAAGGAGGCAATGTAATTTACGCCTGTTTCCAGTCGTTGCCAGAACAAATGTTTATGAAATTGTGAGATATGATTACGTATTTTAAGGTTAAAAACATAACGTACTCATGT
>PNEQ01073098.1:0-28626 GCA_003012365.1 Medauroidea extradentata | reverse complement strand
TCTTCCTTGACATCTTTAAGATGAAAATAATATGTATGTTTATTTAAGTAAAGATTGAAATGCTATTTTTATAATGTAGAGAGCTGTGAGAATGTTTGCAATGAAATCACAGTTATTCTCCATCACCACACAGCTCTTGGCATGCATTTCCCATGCAGGTTACCATGCTCACTTGGAAAGAAAAAAGTAAGAATTAGAAGGGGCAGCAAACTAAGAAGCAAAGCACTGAACTTTTGTACAGCCTAATTGCCAATAAAATTATATGGTTATTGCCTAAAGTCCTATAGTAAAAATAGATAGGCAGAAATCTTGTATGCTGAAGTTCAGTGCTTGGCTCATTGTGGCAATGCAGAATTCAGTGTACATTTTAAGCACATTTATAGCTTGGTTGCTTCAGAGCCTTAATTTATATATTTTTTGTTTGTAATTTTTGTTGTCACAGTACTGCAGCACATATTTAAGTGGTAATTTTATTTTACAGTAGTAGGCATAGTGTCAATTTGTCACTTTTAATCATTTTTTCATTCACTTTTATTCACTATATCAACCATTTTTTAGTCACTTTTTCAGCCAGAAAGGTCACTTTTGTCATTATTTTGTAAGAGTTTGACTACTTTGAGGCCTGTTACTTGCATTTTCTGTTTGTCAAATTAGTATACTATTTTAATGCAACTTCTAAAGAAACATATATATTTAAACATATAATGCTAAGAAACAAATAATTTATTACATTAAAAATGAATAAATATGATGCAATAAATAGGTATCATGCATGATATTTTCCCTCAAAATTACTTCTGTAAACTGGCTTGCCACAGTCCACATACATACACACACAGCATATGTGGTCAGAAGTCCACAGTAGCAAACATCAATGTATGTGTTGTAATTACAGTATCTGCTTAGACATATTACAAAATTTTTTTCCCTGTACGTAATATTTGTAGGGAAATCTATCAGCAATTCTTATTATTCACATCTGCTAAGTAAATGTAAAGTAAATAACTGTGCCTAGACAACATTTGAAAAAGGTATGATACCATTTGGATGGGTTGAGTTGTTTTTTTTGGAAATATAAATTAAGCGTGCAAGTGCTAATGGCTGTTACTGATTGTGAGTTGCATTTCTTAGTGATGTATAGTTTTTATTATAGTAACAGGAGGTCATTATGTGTTGAATTGGTGAATGGGAAAGGTTGAAGAAAGTATTTTGAAGAAATAACGTTTATTAAAAGTTGTATTGTCATTATAGCTTTTTTAGACTTTGAATAACAAAATAGAGGCCCAGGTGCCTAAACATTTTGTGTAGATATTATTGTGTATTTAACGTGCATATTTTAAAATGGCTAATAACTTTGAAATAAGCAGTTTTCAGAAGTTTGCCGGGAACAACTATTGACATTGGAAGGTCGAAATAATGTGTACCTTTAATGTAAAGGTTTTTTTTTTAATATTGTAAATGGAATGTCCAAAAACATGGGGTGTCAGAAGTGTTGGAAACATGGTTAAAAAGAGTTGCAAATGCCATGTTTGATCTGATGTTTAAAATGGAGTTCAAACAAATACATAATCATAATTGATTCAAGATAATGGAAAAGTTAATTTAGTTTACCAGCAAAATTCAGGATTCAGTAAATTGTAGAAACTACAACTTCAGGTTAGAACCAGACAAGCTGATAATCATGTATGTTTATTAGGTAGAAAATTAAGATAAATCAAAGTGGCTGGAGAAAATGGGGTTTGAGACTGCCGTTATGACAAAAATATTAAGTCCTCTCGCCGAAAAGTACAGAAATTTTTGGACAAACTTTGCTATCAACTGTTTAAAGTAAACAAACTATACATAATCTCACTATGAGGCTGTTGGAGAGAGAATTGACCCTGTCGGATGACAGAAATTCAGAATCTGCTTTGTCTGTGGTAAAATTTAGAAAATAGAATGAATGTTATTTGTTTCAACTATAGAAAAGGACACCTAGCTTGAAGTTGTAGGGAACCCAGACATTAGAAGAACGATTTTCATAATGGAAATTTTCTCAATAGTGCGTTCTTCACATCTGAGTTTGAGTTGAACGAAAACGGAGCCTTCGTAGCAGATGATAAAGCAGCTAGACCATGGAAAGTGAGTGGGACTTCACGTGACTTGACTTTTTAAAAAATATTTTAAAAATTATGTAAACTTGAGTCATAGTGCCAACCTTGACAATAGTTTAATGTATGAAGTAAATGGAATAGGAGATGTAAATATTGAGGAAAGTGTAAATTATGTGTAGATGGATGGCATTATTATCATTGTTCTGTATGTTCCAGAGTTACAAAGAAACTTGTTATTGGAAGGAGCGCTCACTAGTAAAGGTATGAAAATAATTTAGTTAGGTTTGCAAGCTCAACTTTTTAATCAAGGTGATCTTGAGGCTGTTGTTGTTTTGGGAGATAATAATCTCGTATAATATGATGATAAAAAACCTTTGAAGTCAGTCTGTAGTGTGTATTGAAGTCAATATTTCTGTGGCGGGAGCAGGAGGTGCGGCGAGGATATGATTTTGTCGGATTAACTCAGGTGAAATGCTGTGTAGAGTTGTACGCCCCAGCGGCATGCAGGAAATTGCTGACCCAGTGGCACAAGCTTGTCAGGAGAGGACAAGCACTTGATTGCTGCATCTCAGGGTCGCGTGGCCAACGACCATGACGTTATCATATCCTCCCACTCTACGTCTTAAAACTCTACGTGAGGGCTCTAGGTGGTCCCCACGCCCGAAGCATAAAATAAAATACACACTGAACTGGGGCGCTAGTCACCTTACGTAGGTGAAATAGGAATTGCAGGTTACGAGGGGCCTGTCCCCTTATGACCGTGAAGAAGCGAGTCAATAATCGTGCACAAATTCTAGGAAAGCACATATTATTGAAAACAACCCTTAATCCACACGTACATACCAAATGGCGGTTGAAGAAGCGGCTCCGAGACCGAAGTCTGTCCGGTAGGCCATGCTGTAATGGCCAGGTGGGCACAAAGAAAGAATAATAATTGAAGTTAAGCCCCTGGGCGTAGCAAGTGGCAGCGGTTGAGAGGTTTCTCTGGGCTGATAAAAATACGTTTAAAATTGTTCTGGTTGAATGACTATTGATACATTACATGATGCGACAAAGCAAGGTGAAGAGCCCGAAGTGATGTGAGTCGATCACTTCGTAACGCTGTGAACCGCCAACTGACGAGTCCTTCGCGCCGACCAGGCAGCGGCCCTGCAGGTGGCGGGAAAAGCTTGTTAAACACAAAACATACATAATTACAAGCGGGCAAGTGCCCGGAACCCTTTTAAATTATATACTTGCTGGTTAGAATCCGAAAAATGGTTTATGGATAGTTTATTCATTTTATCAAGTGATTTTGAAAAAGTGTACTACAGTTGATAACATACTATATGATGTAGCAGGAGTTACATATAACATTTCAATTAAGTTACCTTGCTTGCTGACACTTCACCGAAACATACACTGGTAATTAAAAGGAATTAAAATTAATTGTGACCAAGGAATTTTAAGGGCCTAGGTTGGCTACGTGAGTGAGTCCATCTCGCTGACCCGGCAGAGGGGTGTTTGTGCGGCAGTTTAGGTTTAACCTAACATTTATCTCAAAAACACTTGCAGTGTTAAAACAAGGCTACCTCTGGCCATCTTATCTTAATTCCTAGTGGTGGTGAAACCCACGTTAACGTAAGTTAGCTGGAAACACGGGACTGGGCACCATCTACAGAAATGCTAATTACTAGTTTATTCTTTTGTTAGGCAACCTTTTCAGTTCACACATCACAACACAGTGGGGGTGACGTTGAGACGCCGCCAACTCTTGGGGAGCCACATGATGGGTGCGTTCCTAACATGCCGATAGAGTGCCATTCCGAAAAGTAGAAGTGGCATGGTGCCCATGACGGACTATCTTAGTGAGGGTAGCGGAATTGTCCGCGTCAACTGAAAAAAGAATTTCAGTTGTTACATGAATGACTCTGTCATGTAAACACTAACTTTATAAGTGAAGTCTCTAAGATTGTTGATGGGATGAACTTTAATGGCAAGCAGAATTTTTTTGTAGAGGCTGTATGTATAGCAAACCTAACATTTTTTTTTTTTTGTGAATCGTGGCTCGATTTCAGGCAGGAAAATTCATTTACTGTGTCCTATGTGGACCAATGCTTGTACCTTCAGTTTGTGTAAACAGGTATTTTGCGGTATCTAAGGATGACTATTCAGGTTTATATTGGTAAGACTCCTAGCTGTAAGCAAGTAATCGTAATGTGTTATAACAAATTTGGACATATAATGCCAAAATTGAGAGTGGATAGTGGTGCTTAGTTCATTAATACAAGGTTTAATGAGTATCTGACAGAAAGTAGAATATGCCTTGAATGAACTGTTGCCTGCGCTCCCAAACAGAATGGCAGGATTGGGTAAGAGAACAGAACAGTAATAGAAGGTATTAGATCTTTGTTACATGCTGGGAATGTGCCTCGATACCTCTGGGCAGATCATGAATACAGCTGTGTACCTTCTGAATCGAACACCAACCTTTTGCTCCCCTAAGAAACCCCATAAGAAAAGGATAGGAAAGAGGTCCTCTTTGCAACATACTATGATTTTTTGATGTAATTCATATGTTTTAGTGCCAGCACAATGTAGGGACAAGCTGACAGGGGAAAGTAAGAAAATAATATTGGATATGGTGGGGAGTCTGCTAATCACAGACTATTTGATCCAGTGCCAAGAAATGTTATCTTTGAAGAACAGATTGCAAAACCCACAGAGAGATTAAATGCTGAAAAAACTATAATTATTATTTATACCTGATAGAAGCATTGACTGTTTGTCAGTACCCCTCAAATTCAACACCCAAGGCTTTTGATATTCCATGGACGATGAGTGGGAACAGGTGGTGATAAAATAAACTGAAGCTATGAAAGAAAAGAAAATGTGGGAACTTGGCACATTACTCGAAGGTGTGAATGTCATTAACAGCAAGAGGGCCTTCACTGAGAAGACTGTTGATGGAATAATTAAAAAAAAAAAAAAATCACTATTAGTAGCAGGAGGATGCCTCCAAGAAACTACTGAAGATATTTATGCTTCTGTTGCCCTGATGTCTACCATCAGAGTTCTACTTGCAGTTGCTGTTGAGAAAAACTTGAAGATCCGAAAGTTGGATGTAAAGTGAGCATTTCTCAACGCAACATTGAAAGAGCTGATATATAGGTATATTCATAGAGGTGTTGGTGTCTTAGATGTTGCAACTATATCAAATTCGAGGTTTTTACTGCTGGTGAGGGGTGACGTGAGGTGAGTATGGAGCAGCACTGGAATAAAGTTGTGGTGGGAAATGGGAGATCCCTGAGAAAACCTTCCGACCAACGGCATTGTCCAGCTCAATTCCCACATTCAAAAATCTGGAGACTGACCCTGCCGGGAGTTGAACCCGAATCATCTTGATGGGAGGCAAACATTGTGACCATTCTGCCACTGTGCCCCCCCCCTCCTGCCGGTAGTTAAGTTTGGAAAAGATTGTATCACTGTTATGGTTGGTTGTAATTCTTTCAGAGACTGGAAAGTTATACGGCAATTTATCACTCAAAAACCTTTGGGCATATAAGAAAATTGACACCAAGGCCTGTTTTCCAAGTGCACTGTTTGGAGATTGGTTCAGTAATGATTTTGTTCCTGAGTTAAAATAATGTTGTGCTATTATGTAATCCCTTTAAAAGTACTTATTTCTCTTGGCTAGTGCACATGGGCAGATTAACTGGAGGCCATCCATTAAACTACATTTGTATTTTTAGTTGCAAATCTATACACTTAATTAGTTCAAATTGCATCTTATTAAATGGCACATTTAACTGTTGTCCAGGCACAGTTATTTACTTTACTCTTGTTCATTGGATGAGTGTGATGGGCAGCGCTGATAAATTTCTCTACCAAAGTTACGAATCAGCAGAAACGTGCCCAAATCACTCAATACTACGGAATTACGGTAGCCCCAGAAATACTTTGGAATTTTACATTTTCTATATAAATTCACACGTTTACCAATATACATGCTTGTTGTTGTTCACGTCACGTCATCCGTAGGTACAGCACGCTGGTTGCAGCAGCTATTTTCCTGAAGCCATAGCAGAAGCTTACAGAGTCCGCCCGATGTGATAACGCCTGCGGCCGTGGTAAAAAGTCTTGATGCCTGCGCTAGTATTCACGTGTTGCTTCTTCTGCTGGATGTGATAATGCCTATGGCCGTGGTAAAAAGTCTTGATGCATGTGCTAGTATTCACTTGTTGCTTCTTCTGCTGATCGGCCATATTGAATAGAATTGGAAACTTAACCACATTGTCATAGTTTATCTAAAATTTGTTTATGTGAATGCATAAATTCAACTATGAGTTACAAACAGAAGTCTTGTCAGAAATATCTTTCAGAATATTCACAGGTGTGGACATGTTTAAGTGCTATAAATGTATCTCAAGAATATGTGTTTTGTGTATTGTGCAAATGTGACTTCAATGTAAACATGTGCCAAAAATGATTGATGCTGTAATTTTTACGGTAAAAAAAAAAGTCAAGCATTTTGGAAGTTAAAAATTTCAAGAAAAAAAACTAGTATGTATAAAGTTATGCTGTAGATCCATCAACAAATGCCAAAGTTGCTGACAGTAGGTACTGTTATTCTGTATACACATTTAAGATAACACATTCACTATGGAAAACTACGGATTTTCCCTAAAAATGCTACTGAAAGCTTTGTTAAATGGTTGATACCTCTGCGTGCTTAGTGCATGTGACTGCACCTTTGCCAGGCATCATCTGTGCTGTGCGCTTGTGCATGTAACCTGTGTAATTTTCATGGCAGAAACAAGCCATACACAGTGTCGTCATGTCTCACACTGGGCTTTTATGTGCAGCTAGGGCTGCGCACAGATTGCCGTCCCGTTGCCAGGTTGCCTTGGGTTTGATCTTATTTTGAAAAACATTGCATGAGTTACAAGGGTGTTTTACAGTGTTCCTTACTTCTTATATATAAGTTTTATTTGTTGCCTTTCGGTTCTACAAATAGACTTGTTGCTTCTGAATATTACATTTTAAAGTATATTGGCTTCTTTTCAAGTTGCATTCCAGTATAGTATTTGTCATTGACTTATGAAAAAATCAAAATATATAACAGACTTGAATGTAACTTTTGCATAGCTCGGTGCCTTATTTACTTCAAATGATTTTGCAGTGGAACGAACATCATTGCCTGTTGGCTTTATGCCATTTATACTACTTCCAAAGATTAAATTGCCAATCTTCAGTGGTAAAATGTCAAACTTTTTTGAAACCCTCATAAGGCAGGGCCAGTGTTAGATATAGAATAGTAAGCAGACTTAAATTCATCTGTTTTAGGGGAACCATTCTCTAGCTTTTTTTAGGGTGCGTCCACACTTGAGTATTTTGCCCACACAAGCCGAATGAGCATGCGGTGAACAGGAGTTTGTGCGTTAGTGTGGACATGTTTCATTGCACAGAACGAGCATGTGAGCTTTCTCGCGAATTATCAGAATGCTATCTGTCGAAAGTCCGCTAATCGCTAATCCCATACCTCTGTCTTTCTGAGTCCAAATCAGTAAAAATCGCGTAAAAGTTGTTACTGTGATTTCACACAGTAAAGTTACTTAGATAAACCTCTTAAAATTGCACGCTGATTCAAGTGAGCCCAAACACCGCTAGCTTACTACAGATTTGACCATTTATGGTTGTCATAATAACCTTGCAAGGGATAGCTACACATCTTCTCATTCTAACACCCTTTCACCCTTCCGAAATTACATTAACTTATTAATAGTGGAATTGACGTACGGCTCACCATACGAGCTATACTTAATATTAAATTAGATTCAGCACCATGCTGTTTGCATGTGTACATTTTCTAGGTTACAATGGCCTCACACTTTGTTTCAGAATACAGGAATTATACAGGAAGATCTTTCCTTTGAAAGACATTAAGTTAGAAATTTACGTTATTGAGGGAAAGAGAGAACAACTTGCTTCATATTGAGCCTATGATTTTACGTGATAAATGTTCTTGCTGCTTCTGCTGAACAGTGAGGCTTAGCCAGGGTGACAAAAGCACATCAATACCATTATTACAGACATGCAGAGGCCAGCTACACCCAACCATTGGTATGTTGAGACCTGCAGCCCTTAGATAGCAATGGCATGCAAACAAAAAAAAAACACTCAAAAATTGTTGGAAGATACCCCTGGTCACATTACACATGTCAACAGTGAAAATAGCTTTTAGTTTCTTTTTTCTATCAGTTTTGGTAACAAAAACTAAATAATTGAAGTTAAAAGAAGAAGGAATAGGCAACTGCATTTATTTAGTCTATTCAACTCTTTACTGTTTTTTCTCTATCTCAACGAAGATTTGCAATATGATTTAGTAATATTAAAAAACAGTATTATGAAAGAATTAGAACAATAGAAAGTAAACTTAAAATAGTGGCTTACTGTAAATACTTTGTGACGCATCCTGCGTCTGCTGTTGTTTGTTGTCACTGTTATTGTGACGGTAGTGGGCGTTGAGGTTATGTGGTTTGCGCGCTCCGGATAGCTCTTTTTGTTAAAATAAATGGGGACGGAAACTATTATGGTGATTTTACAAATTAAAACCACAAAATACAGCAACTGTTTGTTTATTTTCAATTTTTTGTTTTATAATTTCTGCTTACTTAGTGATGACGCGACTGTTTGGTACCAAAACACAAACCAATGGTCAGCTGTCCGGCGTTACCATGCCCGAACAAACAAAATAATTACGAAACACCCGTCCGTTGCCTGAAACTTTAGCAATTTATATGCTATGCCATCCCACAGTATCTACCGCCACCTTCATATAAGGTTTTAAAATTCAAAAAGAAACAAAGACAAAGAAAAAACTCCAGAGGCACTAAAGAAGCCTACTGCAGCCTCTCCAGTGCTCCCAGGGCCAGCCCCGCTGCACCCTCGCTCCGCCATCACTGCCCGACTGATAGACCAACTGCCCTACAACTCACGACCACCTCGGGCCAGCGCCCCGCACCAACTGCTCTACAACTTGCGATCGCCTCGGGCCAGCGCCAGGCACCAACTGCTCTACAACTTGCGACCGCCTCAGGCCAGCGCCCGGCATCAACTGCTCCTGCAACTTGCTCACGGCAACTGACATGGTAACAAATAGCACACCTCGGTGGAGTGATACAACAGTATCCAAAATTTAACAAAACCAGCAAAATTACCCTTAAAACATGAAACAAAGCATTCCAAGATCTGAATTTATAGTTTTTACATCGAAATAAAATGATTTATCCACACAAATATAATAATTGGGGACAAAAGGTGCGCAACAGTGGAACTATTTCGGGCGCAATACCCTAAGCAATCCCCTGTGATGGCTGACCTACGTGCGTCAATAACCTATGTCATGGAGAAAATTCCATGAAGCAAGTGATCAACCACAACGTTGGCGCCAGAAATCCTACAGCCTGGAGAAGCTTGCAACACCTGAAGTTACTCACTTCACCAGGGAAAATTTAATAATATGCTAAAATTGCCAAAACTCAAAAATTAGTCAAAATACAAGAAAAAGTTATATCAACAAAAATAATTAAAATTTTACTGTGGTCAATTTGAAACCAAACAAGCCAGGAAAGTTATCAAATGACTCTACTTTAAAATTCCTTGACTATATTTATATTAAAATTTTGAAAGGATGAATTTAAATTAACATGTCCCCAATTACTGAGTTATTGAATTCTGTTGTATCATACCGGACACCTGACAAACTCACCCTGAAAATGGGTATAGCCTGTTGTGAATGATTTACATTTAAATTTAAATAAAAAAATAAAAACACTTTATAAATATTTAAACAAGATGGGGAAGTGGCTGAACACTTCACAACTTTAATATGTAATTTTAATAGTATTTATTGTAACATTAAAAACTGAACACTTATGCATAATAGTTGAATTGTATCAAATATTTTTCTTAGTAGCTATCGTCATAGCAACCCATTCCGCTGTTTTAGGCTCCAAAAGCATTGGTTTTCTAATGTTCCCTCCATTAGTTTTCCATAACTTTTGCTGTTCTTAAAAACTACACCATCTAAAATTCTGCCTTGGCATCCGATGTCCACAAAAAAAAATATATGCATATACACACACACACATATACACACACGTGTATATATACACACACACACACACAGACACAGACAGACACACACAGACACACACACAGACACACACACAGACACACGCACACAGTCCGCATTAACCAAAGCAAACAACACGATACTGAAATGTGACTGACAGTTTAGAGTCAATGCTTGTATAATAATTTTTAACATCTGCATTCAAAATTTAGCAGTCATAATAATCTATCCAAAAAGTAATTATTCCAACAAAAATAGATATTATAAATAGTGACATTTATAGCTATAGCAGTATTTTTAATAGGATTCTGTACACATTTGTATATTTTTGTAATTAATAAATGTACTAATTCATTATTCCTATTCGTATTACTGTAATTTCTTCTATCCTTTTATTATAGCCTCGCACGTCTATTCAACAATATACCGTATTTGCCGGCATATAAGATGACAATTTTTACATATTTTTGGCCCTCAAAAATTGCTACTCGTCTTATATGAGGGTGCAACAATTTTTGGTAGCCAAAAATCGTTTGAAAGCTAAGCTGTAAGCTGTGAAGTTGTATGATATTTCAAAGAATTGCGTTTTTCTTCACAAATGAAATCGAGTGCCCCGTTTATTTTAATAAAATTTACAATACAAAATTTTGATGAGCATCATTCATAATAAAGGACACTTCCTTGCAGCGAAGCAGCGATCGATGCGAGCACGTGCCGAGATACTTTGTTTCGCTAGCCTACAATTCTTGGACGGAGAAAACGAGGATCTAGGTCCGCTGCTTTCATCCTTTGTCTCGCAAGCACAAGACTCTCGGGCGGAAAAAACGAGGATCTAGGTACCGTACCACACATTCACGTGTCTACCATCTAGTGCTAGGCTGGCGGACAACAGCGAACATGAATGTGATGACCTTGCAAGCAGCTGTTGTTGCCCGGTGTTGCCATGTAGTGCGCGGTGTGCCTCAGGCCAGCGTTGCCAAGTTGCGCACACCTGCCGGCAAATAGAGATATCGCCGGCCGCCGCCGTGCATTTCCTTGACTCTTAGGCGCGGGGGGAGCAGTAGTAGCCAATGTTATTTGTTTATGTGTCTACTATGATGTTTATATGCCGGTAATAAATGTATTGAAAATATTTAAACTAAATTTTTAATGTTTCTGGCAGAGGAAAAAATATTTTTCTGTCGGGAAATTCAAAGTTAGTAATTTACTTTTTTTTTTCATGATTTTGTACCTTCAAAATCATGACTCGTCTTGTATGCGAGGTAGTCCTATATGCCGACAAATACGGTATGGAAATATGCTGCGTTGCTTGGATATTTTAAATAGGTACTGGAGTCTCGTGAATGAATGAAATCGTAGTGTCACAGCAAGACAAAATTTTACAGGTACTGCTTTTATGAGCACAATACTACAGCTCAGTACATTTATCAAAAACTCTGAATTTACGGATTTCATTCTGGTAATGTTTTTAAAACGCTCAACATCTAAAAGTTCTAGCAACGGAATTTGATGGCTGGGAATATAAGTGTCTAACCCACAGTTTTTTTTTTTTCCCTTTCTTCCATTTTTCAACAACAGGGTGGTGAGCGAAATGGAAAGCCAGGGAAAGTCAGGGAATTTAAGAAATCTATCTGGTGGAGTCAGGGAATTCTCTAAAAAACCTGGAGTTTCAAAATTTAGTAAACGGACATTAATACAACATACCATTTTCTTGGTACCTATACCAATTTTCAAGTTCCATAATATTTTTTCAAACAGATATTGTAGTTGTATGGAACAGTGGATTTGACGCGAGGTACCAGTTTTTCGTGTCAAATTTTTTTTTGCGTTGTGTACCAGAATTTTCAGTGGTTCGCGCCAGTGTTGCCCGACTAACGGTTTCCCTGACAATTTGTTGTGATGTTTTCAAGTTTCCACAGTGGTAAAAAATTACTCTCATGGTGTTTCTTGTGTACTGTTTGCAAAGTGCTATGAATTTTAACGAGTTTTTAGTTAATAAAATGGGTTTTAAACAATTGTGATTTTTTTCCTCAAGAGTTCGTACTAGAAATTTAAGGCACGGATTTGGCAACATATGATCCACAGTTCACTTTTGTTCTTACCATGCGGCATGCTGATACGTTTGTTAATCGTGATCAGTTGTTGTTTAGTGTGTACTTGGTGTGGTGCGAATATTTTTTCTATGGTTCGTAAGATTGTTAATATCTTCTGAACATGTTGATGTCTGTGGGTTTATATTTAAATTGTATTTTATCTACTGTACCGTGTAATGGAGGAATACGCCTGAACTTTTTGGCTCGTGCAGTGACAAAGGTGTGTTAAAACGTTGCTGTGTGATGTGATCTCATGTGTGTTTATGAAAATGATTAAAATCATTAAAAATATCTGGAAATATATGTTCAACAAGTGTTATTTCCATGACATAATTAATTTACAAACAGCAGTAATGACAGGAAGAAACAGACTGTGTTGGTTAACCGATCCTACTACTAGTAATGAATTGTGAAGTTCCTGGTGATAACTCTGCAAGGTACAATTTGTGTAATGTTAATTTTTCTATAAGCAACAAGGGCCGGCATCCTGTTACTAGCCACATTGTAAGCTGAAAACACTTAAGTATGGTGGGGGTTTAAACTCTGTGA
The DNA here is from genome assembly GCA_003012365.1 of Medauroidea extradentata. Lineage (NCBI taxonomy): Eukaryota > Metazoa > Arthropoda > Insecta > Phasmatodea > Phasmatidae > Medauroidea > Medauroidea extradentata. The sequence continues at coordinate 15,775 of PNEQ01073098.1, read as the reverse complement.
AGGTAGGCCTATATGTTTTTTTTTTCCCCAAATTGATACCATGTCACAATGTTTCCGGATTAGTGTCGCAGCAAAGAAACTTCAGTTTCTGCGAGATACTATAGGTTTTTACATCACGTTTGGTCTTGCGTCGTATTTCATGGAAGAAATGAGTTAAATGCTAGCGGGGAAGAAAGTTGTACTATGTTTCGATGAATCACTATACGAAGCTTCGCAAAAACAACAGTAGCACATTATAGCATGTTTTTGGGATTGAAAGAGTGATGGTGTAGTGACCAGGTATTACACATCTGTTTTAAGGCCAATTATTAAATGCTTTTAATCCTGGTATCGAGAACTCTTTTTTCCATAACTTCACAACCACAACATTATAAGTTAAATGAGGAAAGTGAATTGACGTAGTGAAAATTGTTGTATTTGAATATTTCCAGGACTTTGTCGCTTTGTAAATAATGAAGATGTGATAGAATTTCTGCAAGGTGAAGTTATGTTGATAAGTAGTGTTCAGCCTGACAAAAAAAAAGTAAATATTAAGTATCACTCCTCATTATGTAGCGGCCAAATTATTGATTTTAGACATATAGTTTACTAAATAAAAATGTTTCTAAAGATGTAGTCCTATGTAATTTTTCTTGTTAGGTTAGGTTAGTTTAAGTGGTGATAGGTTATGTTAGTTTGAATTAGATTAGGTTCCCTAACCTAAACTAGACAACATAACAAAAATATTAAGTCGTGCTTTTAGAGTCATTAGAAGTAGTCCTACATAAAAAATTTGTTACCTAACAAAAAAAATTTTTTACGTTGCATTACTTTAAGGTCCCTAAAAGCATATTTCATTAATAAACTGTATAGTTAAAATCAATAGTTTGACCGGTACGCGATGAGCAGCGATGCTTAATATTTACCCAAAAAAAATTTTGTCGCGATCACACAACCTGGTTAATTTTATTGATATTTTGTTGGTCAGGGAAATAACAGCAGTTGACCTGGAAGAGTCAGGGAAATTTTTTAAAGGTTTTGCTAGCCACCTGAATGAGCACATAACAAAGAAACACCCTGGCTCTATAACGTCCATTAAAAACTGTTCGCTACAAATGCGGGAACATCACAAACAGCTACGCTCAGAGCGAACATTCATAGTTATTCAGGATATGAACTTTGTCAGCACGAGCATGCGCCGCATCCTGATTCGACTCGTGTGGGAAAAATGCTCTAGTGTGGACGCACCCTTAGGTCACTGTCTTAAGCAGGGAAAATTTTCAGTCATGTGGGAAACTCTAACCAACCGCTATGAGAAAATGCTCGTGATGGCATCGCAATGGACTTGATACTGCAAGTACCCAAAATAATAAAAATTACTGACCTGTTCTCCTGTGCCAGCTCCCGAAATCTCTTATTGAGAGTTCAACTGCCTAGAGAGAAAAATAATTGCGGGTCCAACAGTGGAACTCAATCCTAATACATCTACTTGAAAAGAAGTTGTGGCAGAAGTGGAAACTCTATGCAGGTGAGATAGCTTCTCCTAAATTACAAGATTGCCAGTCATGGGAGGCTGCTACTAATGTACAACCCATGCTTGGCAAATCTAGTGCACCAAGGTAGGGAAGGACAACTAACTGGTCAAACTCAGTTTCTTTGGAGAATATTTCAGACTGGATAATGTGAACTTATAGTGCATTAGAAATCTATACCCATCAAGTGTACCAAAGCAAATCACATCAGTAACGGCATCATCTTTGCTTGATCTGCTTGTGCTCCTGTTCACCTGTTGAAGTGTGCAGTCAGGTAGGCTTCATCACAGGGTAATGTATCAAAAAGTTAGGTCTAAATGGACGGAACGCATCCTTGCCAGTGCATGGTCTGATGCAAGCAACACTTATTGTTGTTAGAGGGGTCATTACTTGTTACATAAAACCAACTGGAAAAAAGGTTGAACCAGGTCCTCACAGAGGCCATTGTACTTCCTAGTATCACTTCGGACGTACCAACCTCATCCTTCCATTCTCATTAATAGAGCCATCTGACCTAGAGATAGATGTGAGTCGCGACATAATTCTGTCGCTGCGACAAACTGCGACTGCGACACGAAAATCGCAGTTCCAAATAGCTGCAACTTTGTCGCTGTTGAATTTCGGTAACAAACTTTTTTTTAATACCTTCGTCGATGAAAGTTAAGATTACTCATTACGGAAAGAAGAAGTGGTGAATTATTATGATTATATACTGATTTTACAACTTTATATTGTGTAATTTTTTCTAAACTGTATTACAATTGTAAACATTATATGCTAGAACCGATAGAATAGCGCAACAGTCTTAAAATGTAGACGTTATTTTTTAAGTTTCTGTTCCGCAAATCATTATCCTTCAAATTTCTCTACAGTATAAGCACACATTATTTTATTCATTGGTATCGGCATATTGTATTAAATAAAATTCCATGTGTCGTTTAAATGTTAAATGTCATTAAGTTTTATGTTCGTGAATAAAAAAGAAAAACTAATACAAATTAATTACGTTTCAAAAGTGTTGCTTCCTTCCAGAACATATTGTTTCGCGTGTCGTCACTATCAGCGACAACTTCTATGTCGCATGACGTGCAGTTCCTCCTCGAAGAGCGACACACTGTTGCGTGTTGTACACGCCACTTGACCAGCTCCATTGTTCCCTGCCCCGACTCACGCAGCATCAACTTGTAACTGCTGCGTTGTCGCAGCTAGGCCGTGTGAGCAACCAACTGACCGCTTGTCCCGGCAAACATAGTGCAGCGACAAGCTACATCTATAGCTGTGTAGTGACCTTGAGTCGCCGCATGGAGCGATATAGCTGTTCAAGTGGCATGTCTCATATACGTCTAGCAGCGACAGTATGTCGCTCTTCGAGGAGGACGGAGCAACGTGGGAAAGCTTGTCGCGTGTCGCAGCTAATATGGGCGCGGCCAATAGCGTCAAGCTCGAACAGAAGACTACGATGAAATACTTAGCCGACTGTTGGTTCATTTTATTGGAATTTTAATGCCAAAAGCAATACAAATATTTTGAGAAATTTCTATAAATATTAACGTTTATACGTATCACAAAATATTTCATTGAAATAAAATTCTATATCTTTACTCCAACGCAGTTAACCCTTTTTTTCTCATCCAGTGATATTTATTGTTGCAGTACGTAAAATAAATCCATTTATAAATATTTTCGTGGTGAAATTCAATGACAGTTTATTTAAGCGCATGGCAAGCTTCTAATCTGCAGGCACTTAAGGTACGGGAAGAGGTTAACAGATGGTGAAACAAGCGGTCGTAGGTATCGAAGTATCGATGACGCAGGAACAGTTTTTCGCTGTTTCGGCCCGGCCCTGCGACTTTTAGACATGGTCGCAGAAGCGATAAGCGACATGCCTAGTCGCAGCGACAAAATAGCTGCGACAGTATATTTTCCCCATCCCTAATATGACCAGCTTTAAACCAGTTGAACCTTCATTCAACATTTCCAATTTCAGGGCCCATAGAAATGCTCTTTGGAGTGCATTATTTCTCTCTTGTATTGTATGGTCATCAAGTTGAAAGAGTGGGCTTGTCACGTTAAACACAATTTTTGGTTGTGTGCAAAAGCAACCAGTAATTAAATCTCATGGACCCCTTTTCTCACATTCTCTATCTCTCTGTTCTCAAGCAGTGACTTAAACTTAAGCCTTTTATGGACCTTAACTGCCCTGACTCATTTTACATTCCACACCATGCTGTGTTTAAACCCCATAGTACTACCACCATGTTAAGAGTGTTTGTTGATGCTTTTGCTAAAGGAATCCATGATGTTTCATTCAATGATATCCTTCTTCATGGACCCAAGTTGCATAAGGATCTAGTTGCAAAATTTTTACAGCAGACATTAAACAAATGTTTTGTCAAATACTTGTCTGCAGTGAGCAGCTTGTGGTATTTCTTAGCAAATGTGCTCATCTCAGCGTTTCAACTGAAAATGGTCACATGCGGATAATCAGCTTCTCCTTTCTTAACCATATACCACAATTGGTAAAGATGTGTCACAATCTTCCTGTGGTATTGCCACATTGAACCATGACTACAGTGTAAATGATGTGGTGACAAGATGTGGAGGATGCCATTTCAATCATTGAATTTCTAGGACAGTTGGCATCCCTTCTCAAGGTGAGCAGTTTTGAGCTGTAAAAGTTTGCAAGCAACTGCTCCAAGCTGATGCACAAGCTTACTGCAGAAGATAGAGCTATCACTCCCACGTGCCACTCATATATGGAGAGAAGTGTAAGGTTCTTTGTTATTGTAGACTCCTATGCAACATACATTTCATTACTAGTTACATCATTTCTAACATGAGAGGATAACATTTCCTGACCTTGCAAGGAGTTTTGATGTGCTCTGTTGGCTAGCACCTATAAAATGTTTGTCAAGTGCCGTCCACAGCAGCTATGGCTTTTAAACATTGATTGGGATGACAACACCTGATAGATGTCGCCAACAAATGGAAAGGTTTCAAACAGCAGCCTCCTCTAGCATCTATAACTATAGAATGTAATCTTGGACTATTAGTTGAACACTTGTACAAACTTCATGGATTTCCTGTATGTCAAGAGCTGGGTTATGCTGCCATACTTGCCCTAATGTCTACTTGCTGTCAAGTTGTTGATTCTAAAATCTAACATTGCACCACTGAAAAGGATTTCACCTACCAGGCTTAAGTTGTACTCTTCACTTCTTTCGGCTCAGCTGAGTCACTATGTTTCGAACATTCCCAGTCTACAACTAACTCATTTAAAGCAAGCTGTACCTGTATATTCGTGGTCTGATTCTACGGCCTTCCTTTTTAGGTTGACTTTCCTTTTTAGGTCGACTTTCTCTCCTGATTGATGGGAGACTTTCGTAGCAAATAGTCTCCTAAGTTCAAGACCTCATTCCTGCTGTGCAGTGGAAGCACATCAAGTCACAAGATAATCTTCAGATTTCTAGAGGACTGATGCCAGAGCAACTGGTGCATCACAGTGCTTGGTGTTTAGACCCCTCATATCTGACCTAGCTCGGACAGGATTTAATATACATTTTCGAGACTATGAAGATGCACAAATCTGAAGAACTTAAAGAGAATGTTTTTGTGTTTGAATCTGTTTTTTAGAATTGTGCGTTTGAATGTATTCTTCATCTGTGTAGTCGTCTACTCAGGTTAGGAAAAATTATTGTGATTGAGTCAGAACTGTAAGCTATATTCTGATAAGCTTTCGCAGCCATGGGAGCCAGATAACACTGTAATGCTCCTTATAGTCAAGGTGCAGCATAGTTGCTTTTTGGACAGGATGTAGGGTATCAAAAATATTACAAGATTGCCTACTCAACTTCGGAAGCTATCTCCCTACATTGATGAGAGTGGTGTTCTTATAGTGAGCGACAGACTTAAACATGCTGAGCTGCCTCACTAGCATAAACTTCCATCATTGCTGCAGAAAACAGATTGTGACTGAACTAATTACCCAAAATCATCAGTTCAACTACCATCCAGGAGTGCAGGCATCCTCAGAAAGAGGTACTAGATTATCCTTGATAAAACAGTGATCCAGCACTAGTTGCTGTGCTTTTGTAGGTGCTGAAGAGAAAGGCCGTCACCTGTAAGTCCTATAATGGGAAACCACTCATCAACATGAATCAAGGAGATTATGCCTTTCTCCATAACTGGAGATGACTTTGCTGATCTGTTCTTAATAACCCTGGCAAGATTGCCAGAAGCAAAAGTTTCTACGTCATTCTGGACAAAGTGAGCACTTAAACTTAATTTTTTGAAAGAAATCAGTAGCTACTACTGCATTACCAATAGTTATCTTATTTGTATAGTTGGTAACGAGTTACTGAGAGTATTTCTATGTATTTTCTATTTAAATATTACAATTCTGAAATATTGATTTAAATCAACTTGTTTGCATTGTTGGTTCCTATAAACTGTTAAATTTAATGTATGCACGCACACATAGAGAGGCAGCAAGAGAGGTTAGTTGTTTTCCGTTGTTAGCATTACAAGGGCGCAGTCTATCTGCAATCAGCATAATAGACAGCAAAAAGTTTGCGGTTTGACAATGAGTAAGCATGAGCGTGCTTCGTTGCTAAATAAGTTTACTTGACGTGTAGTATGTTGTACAGTGAAAAATATGTTAAGCTAAGGAATCTGAATAGAATGTAGCTCTGTAGAATTGTCTACTTGTATAAATTTATAAAACTGTTATGTTTAGTTACTGCTAGACATTTTTTTAAAATCAATTATCACTAAACAGATAATTTTCGTACTTCCATGTTTTGAACAATATCACTGGCCCTTGACTGTATGTGGAAAATAATAGTAATGTTTGCTAGTGACAAGGCAACAGATTTTTTGTTTTTCGAATGTAATGTGAAACAAACTGAAAATAGTTATTTTCATGTTTGTATTTGTAGTTGAACACTTTCTTTAGGCGTAAAGGTAATTGATAACAAAACTAAGTGTGCACATAGTCACTATTTTACAATTGATAAGCACGTGATACATTTTGTTAATTTAAGTAGTTATCATATGTTCGTAATTTCCAGAATGTTTTGTCATATGTTATTCAATATTATATGGAACTGAAGGTGTGTCTTAGGCCTACTTTACATGCAAGACATAATTTGTCGAGATATTGTATGCAAACTTTCTTGCCGCTGAATAAATTTTGTTTTTACATCTAAAGGAGCCAAACTTTGCAATAGAGGCTTTTCATCTTAATTTCTTAACGTTTTGTCTTACAAACCATGTACAAATTATTCAGGAGGAATTACAAAGGAAGTGCAGTGCATATATTTAAGAGCCAACGTGAAGAAACCTATGTTATATTGGGTGTATCAAAATTCATGTTACAACGCTCGAGTGTAGAAAGCCAGTATTATTTGCAATCGTTCGTGTTAACAAACATGTTGCCGGAAACGTGTAGTTAAGCCCCTGTAGCATCAGAAAGCGTCAGCGTAGGCAACCCGTTGGGCTTTGTGCGAGACAGACAATGCTATAGTGACTTGTGTGTTTACGACGCTGGGCAGCGCTCATAGAGAGGATTGTACGCTGCCGAATGCTGACCTCCGCCCCTTTTTACTTCCGTTGGTAGTGCCCCCACCTCTTTTCTTCCATTTGTGCCGTGCCATAGCACTGCGCAGCGTGACATCACAGTCTGTTTTGATATCACTGGTGGTCTGTCGTTGACTGTTCTGTCGTACAAGCAAATTCGTGGTGTCATTTCTTTTGCTGTGGTTTTGAAAAGGGCGACGGCGTAGTCGAGCTCAATGGAATACATGTTTAGTGAGTACACAGACATGCTGCTTGTTTGCGGGGAAGCTAGACAAAATGGACGAGCTGCCCGTCGTCTGTACGAAGAACGATATCCGGGTCGTAGGATTCCAGCTCACACCATGTTTGCACGAATTACGCAGCAAATGCGTGATACTGGTACATGTACCGTCACAAGACCAATTGTTGGTGCTCCGTGCAGGGTTTGTACTCCCAGTTTCGAAGAGGATGTACTTCAGAGATTTGAGGAGAGTCCGGATACAAGCACTAGGTCAGCAGGTTCTGATATGGACGCTGACAAAATGGCTGTTTGGCGAGTTCTTCATTAGAAACTCTTGTACCCGTATCACCTTCAAAAAGTGCAACACATGGGTCCGGCGGACTATTCTCTTCGCACGACCTTTTCTCGTTGGTACATTGGAAGAGTATTGAGGAACCCCAAGTTTGTGGTTTTATTCAGCGATGAAGCCAAGTTCACTCAAGACGCTATTTTCAATTTGCACAACAGTCATATTTGGAATGATGTCAATCCGCATGCATCGTTTGTTACAGCTCGCCAGGAACGTTTTTCAGCTAATGTGTGGGCTGGTATTGTTGACGGCGTACTAATCAGGCCTTTTTTTTCTTCCGCCACGACTTATACGTATTGCCGCAGTTTTCCTCAACTACTCATACAAGAATGTGAAACTAGCAAATTCTTGCGAGTGTAATTTACACTTTTGTTTACAGTACACACCCTGGTTTATTTTCCTTTAGCACATAGCTTGCACGCACACAAACTTGATTCAAAGTAAATACATAACACAATGTAATTTATGTTGCGTATAATTTAATATTCCTGGTTTAAAAGAAAACTTTATTTCAGTTTACCACAACCTTTTTTTCACTATAATGCTAACACATCCTTTACAATATTATAAATGCCTAACAATATATGTATCGACCATTGAAATCGTATAATGGTTTAAAAAGTACAATGACATTGTTTGTAACATTCACACAATTTTTTTACAGTGCATGGTTGGAGATTATTACATTTCCGGTTGTGTCCCATAGGAGGGTGATCAGATATTAACGCAAAATGTTGAATCGAAATGTAAAAACACACTTGTAATCCCATTCGTTTTCCAGGAGTTTTTTGGTGTTTGCAAGTATTTTTTCTACTTTACCATCAACGTCTTTCGATCTGAAAATTTGATGATTACATCTGTATATTTAGTTGCTCTCTCTGTTGATTCACATAGAATGACATGCAAACATTTATTTTTTGCTTCATAAGACACCCTAATAACACTACTATTTCTGGCTTGCAATAAAGTGAGCAGTTTTAAAGGCTATATGTTCTTGAATAATAAGTAATAAATATTATTTATTGTCACCGCAGAGGTATACTTTTAAATACAGCATAATCAGTATAGCCTACTTTGCTTGTTGCTAAGTAGAAATTTTCTGAATGGAAAAACTTAAACAGGCTTTTAAAAGTGCCCACTACATCCCGAACCAATGTTTAAGAAAAGTCCGTGCTTCTTATTCATGTTATGCAAAACTGCTGAACTTATTCATATTACATTTATCTACGTAAAGAGGGCACACTTGAAACTACACCTATATAATTTTTAAGATTCAGCACACATGTTGGAAACATGACTTTTGGGCCTCTCAAAATTGCTAAAAAAATGATTTTTAGACTTCCGTAACTCCGTAAATACCCTCTGAATTCATAAAGTGCAAAATGACAGACATGTGTTGGCCTTAACTTAAAACTATCTAGAAATAGTAGTCTGAGGAGTTTTCCTTTTTTTAATTAAAGTGTTGAGTATTAAAATTTTTATTAAATATTATGTAAGGAATTATTTCTTCATAAAATTTATGATATCTAAAATATTAGACTGTGGGTAGAATACCCTAGGGCAAGTATCACACCCGTGTGCGACTCCTGACTGGATGAGATGTTTGAAAGTTTGTTGCAATGGGGCTTATAAATAAGAATGTATGAATTTGTGAACACACACCATTGCATATGATTTTTTGCTAAAACCTGTAAAAACATTAAACAATAAGACAGTTGATCGTATAGAAGAGAATTGGTTCCTGACTCTATACCCGTAGACATCTGCAATCCTGGAAGGAAGACATGACATGAAGCCCTATGCTAGAAAATTAACAAAACAGGGATGGTAGGGAAAATGTGATTGCCCCAATAAAATCAGTCGGTCAGTGGCAATGTTCACCACATTTTCCACACGTGAAAAATTTAGTTCTGGCCCCGCTGGAAATTGAACCCAGATTACCTTGGTGAGAGGCAAGTGCTCTGTGCACTGTATCAAACTTCAGCCTCATATATTTATAAGCAGTACGCTACTATATTTTTAAATAACCTCAGTTCATAAATTATATTTGATAATTTATTAATAGAGATAATAGTCTGTAGCATTTAAAATATTCAAATATTTTATTTAAAATTTTTAATTTAGATTTTTATAGCATTTTTGAAAATAATCTTTGGCACCTTGTATTTTCGTGAAGAAATAAAAACAAACACATTAAAGTAAAGAGAATCTAAATTTCTTAAACAGTGTTGTAGTCCACTCCTCCCCCGCTTATCCGACTCTGTTTTAACCGAACCTTCAGTTAACCGAACCGTTTTTCTCCGTGTGATAAATGTGAATTCATGCCCATTAATATGTACAAACATGTAGTATGATCAGCGCGCGCAGCACACAATTCCCGTGTGCACTGTGCCGGTCACGAAGCGAGCCGCGAGCGGTGCCGGCAACTGAACGGGGGGATTGGTCGGGGGAGTGTGGTGGCGGACGGGTAGGCAGGCAGTCGGCCGCTGCAGACCAATGTAAACAGTTTGACGAGTGTAGCATTTTATTTATATATTTTAGCATGCATGCTCTGGTGATAATTCTGTGTGCGCTTGACCGAGACATAAAAAAAATAAGCTTGGACGGGTGAAAGTAATTGTTCACTTGTCCGTTGGGCAGTTAATGCTAGTGTTATTTGCCAACGAAAATAAGCGGCGCCAACATTGGTAGTTGCTTTATTTTCGCACACTAGTCGTGAACTGTGTTCAGCGGCGGCACAAAGTTAAGTTCGAAGACAATTAGCAGTAACAGAAGTAGGCGCAAGTGTACTCATTGATTTTGAGCAAGGTCACAAGTTTGTGATTTTATTCCGGCAGTGTGCCGACAGAAAACATGTCTGACCTACGTGAACGCTACCAAACCTAGATAGACAGTTAGTTGAAAAACAGTACTGAGGTTAGACATGCTCGTTTTCACACGCAGCCCACCACCCGTGATTTTTTTTACTTTTAATTTTTGTTATTTCCCCTTCAGCTGTCCAAACAGACTCGTTCCAAGACAAAAACAAGTTACTCTTGTTCCCACGCTCTTCTTGACGGTGTGTACGATACTTGAACAATGCAACAGCCAGCCAGCCCGCAAGGATTTATTGCTTCTCGCTCAAGTTTATGGAATTTAGTGTGTTAAATTATAATTTATAATTAGTGTACAATAAATGTTCAAATTGCCATTAAACTAAAATATAAAAACACGTACGGCCGACTGTGTGAGCATGAAGATTAATCAGAACAGCAAATGCGTCCTCTCATCCGCCATCCTTGCTGCTTATCTCAAAGCTGAGGTCTACGGAGTAAAATATGAGCTGTAGCAAGCTAAGCAGAGATACGCACGAGTAGTTGTGTGGGTGCATGTGTGAGGGAAAGAGACAGCGCTATCGTATCTCCCAGAGGTATTTCTTTTGTATGCGTGGTGTGTGTGTAACTCAGGTATAGCACAGCCGGCGGCAATTATTCTTAGTGAAGAAACAGCATATGTCCGCCGTTATTCAGTCAGAACACGCAGCTCTTGTTCCAAACAGCCGTGTCATCTGAGCTGAGCAGAAGCTTTTTGGAAGCGCCTGACAACAGTGTGTCTGGCCGCTCTCGCGGAGAATTTATCATTTCCCAACGCAGGTGACCATTGGCTACATTTCCGTAGTTAATCATTGTGCTTCAACCGTGTGTAGTTTCGCATACAGCTTGTTTTTGTGATTTTATTTATTTATTACGATTTTGGATTTTGGTATGTTTTGATATAGTACCGTACGACATTGGCTGCTACAACTTACAAAGTTAAATTGGTAGTTGTTGGCAAAAGTGCTCGTCCAAGAGCTCTTAAGGATATTAAGGTCATGCCCGTTGAATATAATGCCAGCAAAAAAGCGTGGATCACAGCAGACTTGATTAAAGAGTGGTTCAATAGCTTCGTTCGACAAGCTCGTAAACACTGCAACGATGTTGGTTTGGACCCAAAATGCAAGATTGTGCTCCTATTTGACAATTGTTCAGCACACCCCTCGGCAGAAACACTGGACAAAGAAAATGTTTGTGTTATTTTTCTACCACCTAACTTTACACCATTGATTCAGCCACAGGATCAAGGAATCTTGCGATCACTTAAGTGTCGGTATCATAAGGAATTAACCTTGGCAAACAGCAACGTGATAGAGGATGAAGAAGCCGAACTTGAGGACTTCAAAGGGTTCGAGACAAAAACTGTGAACACATTGTTGCAGTACGCTAAATGTGTCATCAATCCTGAGGTTAATGACTTAGGCCTCATTGAAGAAAATTTTTTAGAGTGGCTTCATGTTTACGTTGATGTCCCTTTTTTATTCATCATTTTACCGACCAGGAAATTATTGAATGAGTAACAGGCGTAGAACATAATGAAGAAGAAGACAGCAGTGATGATGAAAAACCGTCTGCAAAGTGTCTAGAATATGCTGAAGGTTTAATAGCTGGCATGCAGCAGCGCAGCTATTTCACGGAACAACAAATCATGTCTTTATACGTAATACAAGAGCAGTTGATGAGTGAGAAGCCGAAATTAAAACAACGCCTGACGGACATGTTTACAAAAATTCCCGCCTCTACGACGACACGCACTGAAGAGAATGATACGACAGCCGGCACAAGCGGTACACAGGCACTTCCCGCCACGTACTCGCTTCAGTGACAGTGATTAATTCTAGTAAACAGGCATCGTCTTTTTATTTCTTTGCGTTTTTACATTCCGTTTCCTGCAGTGTAAAATCACAATTTATTTTGTGTTATGTTGTTAGTGTAACTATGTACATATGTGCACATCTAAACACAGTAGATTAGAAAACGTACGTCATGTTAGTTACAGTGCTTTTCACTTAAAAGGATGATATTAAAGGATCGTGGTAACTTATCATGAGCGACGAGGCAGTCGCACGCAGTCGCATCTGTTCAGTGTCAACCGTCAGCATAGACTACAGAAGGGTGGCTAGGCGAGAGAGGGGAACAAAGCAAGACGGAGAAGCTTGATCAGCTGGCTGCGGAGCGTCGGCCGGGCGGGAAGCAGCGTTGCCAGATGACTTTAGCGCGGAGTTACACCGAGATTCTTGGGTACATTAAAATATTGTACTTCTTTTAATTTTTCAGTATTATGTACATAAAGTGTAAAATAAAATTCAATGAACAGTTTGTGTATATATGTTCACCATGTTTCTTATAGTACATGAGTTGCTTTATACAAACATTCCTAATTTGTTTATAAACAAAAAAAAATTGCTGTTTTATCCTAACAATTCAGAAAACCGAACCGGTTTGCCCCACGACTAGTTCGGATAAACGAGGGAGCAGTTACTTATAAACACAATAAATTTACAGATTAACCTTTTTAGAAGTATGAACGTATATTTACGAGCAAATTTGTTATGGTACACCAGAGTATGCACGTAAATATACGTTTTCGAAGTTTCTCAAATTAATATCGTCATACAGTTATGTTTGAGAGCTTTTGGCGTGTGCTGCTATCTAGCATTTGTTGTTTCATCTGTTTAGGTTTATATTACACGTTCATGAAGATTGATACTACATTGATAATCTACTTTCAATCAACAGGTGTCGTGGCAGTCACAGTTAGGTTTTATTTAAAGTTAAAACAAATTAATTTTTTTTACAAAATACATTTTTAAACCATTTACTGTGTCACTTTGCAATTTGTTGTATTTAATTATTTTGTCTTTCGTTGCACTCAAGAATCTAGATAAATAACGCATGTTGCGGAAAAATAAACGTTACTTGTTCATGCAGCTGTACGGTGTGAGTGATTTTTTTTTGCGAATAAAATAATTTTGCAGTTAAAAAGTATGATTTGGTGTTATTATACGCAAACCTTATAATAAAAATGAAACCTTTTCTCAGAGAAGCACTTTCAGAAAAAGAACTTGGTGAATTTATTTCCAACTGGGAATCAGAGAGTGACGATGACAGTTTGATCAGTGATACTGATTCAGACAGAAATTACATCAGTACCACAAATATTTCCCATGCCAGTACTACAGAAACAGAGGTAAAAAGGATCGCACATCAAGGGAAAATATTTTGAAGCCTCTATCAGTAATTGCGACCAAAAAAAAACATATGGGGTTGGTCGATAAAGCCGACATGCAAAAAGTTTTCAGGACTGCACTAGGAAATCCCTTAAATGGTACAAGAAGTTGCTTTTGCATGTTTTTGGGTATAATTATTTTGAACTCTAATATCTTGTACAACATCAGAACAGGAAAAAAAATAAGTTGGCACAGTTCCGCCTCAACCTTGTTCAACTACTGGAAGAGTTCTGTCCGACTCGCATCCCTTCCAAAGGTAGGCGCCGTTCATATGTTACCATGCCTTTGCGGTTGACTTTCCTGCTCCAGTGTGCCTACAGCAGCAACGACGAAGCTGCAAAGACAATGCTATGTTTGCAAGCACAGTACAAAGAAATAGTCAACATGAAATGACACCAAATGGATGTGTGCTGAGTGTGATGTAGGACTTTGTATTCATCCATGTTTTACCATATTTCACAATACAAAAAATTTCAAGGTAAAATACATGACTTTTTGGTGCACTTGAAAGAAAAGAACATTTTTATGCTCAAAACTGCCAACATGTTTTGTGTTGTCCCAGCACGAGCACATTTCCAAACTTTTTCAAATAGTTTTATGTTTTGTCTGTGTGGCCTCTTGGTTTATTCAGTACCTGTGAATAAAACACAAAGTTGTAATACAATTGTTCATATAAAATTCATTCATTCAGTAAATTTTGTCTGTGAGACTCAATATTTACATTGTAAAAAATCGATTGTGCCGTAATATTTACAAAATGTGATTTTCAGTAAACATTAGATATCTTGTTTGTCTATATTTGCTATGTACAATAATGTCTGTGTGTATATGTGTGTTTTGTGGTCTGTGTGCATACATCTTTAAAAAATTAATAAAGCTTCAGGATATTTCTAAATATAATTTTGAAATTGACTGTAAAAATAATTCTAAATTTATAAAAATTTACAAAACAATTATCAAAACCTTTGCAGTGTAGCAGTGTCGTGGTGTGTGTGTATCAAAATAATAAGGTGACAGTTCAGTATATTTATAAATGTAATTCTGAAATGGTAGAAACTATAAAATATACATAAAAATTGCAAAATGTGTCGTAAAATTTTTTTATAGTGTAGCAATAGTATGCGTGTGTGTGTGAGAATATATTTCTTCAAAATATAAGTGAAATGTCAGTATATTTGAAAATGTAACGATATTGATGTTAGAAATAATACAATTTGTAGACCTATAAAATTGAATGAAAAAAATATTGCTGTGTATCAATGGTGTGTTGTGTATATATTTATTCAAAATACTGTGCTAAAGTTTATTATATGTTACTTTGAGATTGATGGTAGAAATAATATAATCTTTACAAAAATTCCATAATTTTGTTATTACAGTAGAACCTCTATTATCCGCAATAATGCAGGGGACGAGACAGTCGGATAACCGAATTTCACGGTTGATCGAGTCATTGGTTTATCTTATCTGGTGCCATTACTCAGACGTGGTTATTATCAACGGGAGTTGTTGCTATCTTATCTGCTACCACGTAGCAGTCTCTGCAATTATCTGACTGCTGCATGTCAGTCAGACGTATGCCCTGAAACACAACTTTATTGAAAAAAAAAATTAACATACAATATATTGTACTGTATTTGTCGCCATTAAATACGACCCCACACATGAAACGAGTCATGATTTTAGAAGGTACAAAACCTTGGGGGGGGGGGGGAAATATTCATCCCTAGCCGAAATAAAACTTTTATCCTTAAGAAAAAAAATTTAGCTGAAGGGAATAAAGTAAGTGGTTTTATGGGGCGCATAGACACCGGAATAATTCGCAATGTACGGCGGAGGACAAAGCAAGCAGCAGCTGCTGCCCATCGTGCGCTAGGCCTACTTGGCAACGCTGGACAGAGCCAGCAGCTTCACCTTGCAAGGTCATCGCATGCCTGCAAGCTGTTTCTGCCGCCCGGCCAGCCGCCAGCTACTCAGCCACCTCTGGTAAATATAGCGCTCAATTGAAAAAAATAAATTATTTATGCCGCTTTTAC